>JAOTRI020135788.1:0-11078 GCA_028564885.2 Zoanthus sanctaehelenae
CATCTAATCATCTTCAGCAGCGTTTGATGGGCCGCAGGGAGAATTGTAGTGATCGGGAGAACTTGTTCGCCGTTGATCTTCCACCCGAAATCTTCAAGCGATAGGTCGGTATCCTGACCCTGCCACTGCTTTACTTGATAGAACACACGGAGACTGTGGTACTGAGGAAGGAGGGAGGTTCGGGGGCTGGATTTGTTTTCCTTTTGTTGCAACCTTCTCGTAGAACTTCCGGTAGCGCAGGACTTAAAGGTTTTGGCCTTCCTTGCCTCCTTATAAAGTGATAGAATTTTCTCTCCTACTGCTTGTATGGCGGCTGCAGTTGATGCCGGATCATCAAATACTTTGGCTTGAATTCGTATACCGGGTTCCTCGAATTCTTTGAGCGACGTAGCCTTGCCAAGGCCAAATGGACGAAATGTTGTGTCACAGGCCAACACTGTATGAAGAAACAGCATGTTCTGGCATAGATTGTAGCCTAGCTCCTCCGCCACCTTCCGCCTAGCTATTCCAAACTCTGTTTTCTTTGCTGTTATACCATCTATACCCTTCTGTCCGAGTATCACATCATCCAATATTGCTTTTTCCTTACATATTACGCAAGTAAACTTTGTCCATGTCGTGAAGTAAACATCTGTCAGAGAATACGAAATATTTACGTCAGATGTCGCTTCGTATTGATGGCGGCCTGGCTTATAAATTTTTTGTTTTATATGCCTTAGTTAAAGGGAATATCCGTACTATAATGCAACATCAAATTCACTCACACAGTTGTATGAGTAATATAGACATTGGACCCTTTAGAAGATCTCGCCTTGAACTCTAGTCTAAAATTCTAAATTTATTGTCCAGCAAAACAAACCGCGACCGCGTGTCACTGAATTCGGTGGCATTTCTAATAAATTAAAACTTATGTAAGGCAATATAAAAAACAAGTTTGTAGAAAGGCTGTTCCGGGAAGTTTATTACACATGTGCGAGTTGCACCTGTCAAATATGATATTCAGTGCTCTGCTCTAAAAAGCGTGTGCAAAGATTAAAGTCGATTCAATAGATCACTGCACAGCAATTATATTTGCTGAGAATATTTTAAAGTCGAAGCTATAAATATAGCATTTTCAGTTGTAGGTATATAGTTGTTTTGAGGATTTTATATTGCCGGTGTGGGAATGTATTTAAATGAGAACTTGAGATTCAGGAAAGCGGCACGCCCGCGAATGGATTATCTATTATGATATTGTTCAATACAATTTAATGCTGCAATTTAGTCAATATAATGTTGCATTTGCTCACAAAATACTTCCAGATGATTTTAATTGCTGGAAGTTCTTCCAGTGGTTCTTACGCCGCCTGGTTAGCCTAGTTGGTAAGGTGTCAGTCTGTTGTGCGGGAGGTCTCGGGCTCGATTCCCGGCCGGACCACCTCTCAGGGTCTTAAAATAATTGAGGAGAAAGTGCTGCCTTTGCTCTACAATTTGCAAATAGTTAGACTTTCGTGTCTTCTCGGATAAGGACGTAGGTCCAGTCTCTCGATCACTCTGTCGAGGGACTTAAAAGAACCCACGCACTTGTCGAAAAGAGTAGTGATCCCGGTGTTGTGGTCTGTCTGTTCTTCTGAGGGCATTTCTTAATGGTATTAATTATCTGTGATCCGCTCCAGCGGACTATCTAAGACCCTCAACTGTAAAACCTTGTATTGATCATTGTAAAGCGCCTTTGATCATATCCATATAAAAAGAGCGCTATATAAATCCTAAGTTATTATTATTATTATTATAAACAATAACCATTAAACACTCTCTCTGACTAAGATTTTCATAAATCAAGTTTAACCATATATAATTAAAGTTAATTTTGTTTTTATATATTATAAAAAATACGTTATGAACATAAGCCTCAAAATGTTTTTTTTTTGTTTTTGATGAATTTCCTGTTTTTAATAGCTGAAAATTAATAGCTTTTAACTGTTTTACTAAAAGGATAAATTTCACACCGTAGAGAAAAAGAATTGACCGACATTTTGGACTGCAATCAAGATTATGCAATAAGTTAGGTACGTAAAAATGAAAACATGAAAATAGTTAGTTTTCCATGCAGTCACTCATACATTTTACCGTCATAACAAAACAAACGCCCAAAATTTTATTTTTGTTTTAAATGGAATCGAGTGAAGAAAAAAACTCAGACACGGATTGTAATTCAGACGCGGACGGAGATGATAAACTAATCTTTTTTATGGGGACTTACAAGTGTCCAAAACACATTACAAATAAAATAAATAAATAAACAAACAAATAAATAAATAAATAGTCTTTATTTAAGGAGGGTGACACGATTAACCCAAGTGAGTTATCTAACACGTGGCCCTCCACCACTCTAAGGTGGACGGAGACTTTTGATCACTTGACAAACACACAGACACAGATACACGGAAGTCCCCGAGGACCTACGGTTTAACGTCCTTATCCGAGACGACGCGAAAGTTTAACCATTTGCAGATGTTAGCGCAAAGGCAGCACTTTCTCCTCAATTATTTTAAGACCCTGAGTGTTGGTCCGGCCGAGATTCGAACCTGAGACCTCCCGCACGATAGACTGGCACCTTACCAACTAGGCTAACCAGGCGGCGGTAACACTTTCCTATTACATCGGTTTCCAGGTTATTTTAATGCAAAATGCAGCGCCGTGCGGTTTTTAAATCAATCATGCATATTTGAGGAATTTATAACAATTTTGATTAATTAATTAACAAATTAACTCCATTTGCATTGTTTCTGATCTTGATTCCTGAGGTCCGGTGTAGCCTCAATCCAGAATCCAGTAAGATAATCCAGTCTACAGTCATACCCACGTTTGTACCACGAGTCAGTGACGTAAAGTAACTCTTTTATCAAACCGTCAATGTTCTTTGTATTTCATAAAACAAAAAGCTAAAAAAGTGTTTGTTCAGTTTATTTCTTTGGTTTAGTGTAATAACAGCACTATTGACTTTCTTTATTGGATCAAGAACTGAGTTCAAAGTCATGCCTTGATTTCGCAATAGACCTTTTCTGAGATTGCCAGATTGAAGAGGAACATTCGGATTGCGAATTCTATTACCCTGACCCTAAATTGATGAAGTATTGTACAAAACGCCTGGCAGTTTCATGAGTGTTGTAACATAAGAACTCAAAGCGTGTTTTATAAGAGATCTAGACATTATAAAATATTTAAGATAGTACAGTGGTTTCTATTGGCCGAGAGGTGTGTTTTCATAGGCCAATGAAGCGTAAAAATGACGTATTAGCTAGTCCTCGTAAGGAGATTTTGTAAAATGATCATGAAATAAACACAAATAACAATGCAGTTGTAATTCTCAGAGTCCTAAAAATGGAATAAATATTTTATAAGAGACGATCTTCTATTACATACTAATAATGTCTCTATTATTTATTTGGGAAGTTGTTGCTTTCACACTACGAAATGGTTATAATATGAAATATGATAATTTTGTCTCCACACGTACAACTATTTTTTCATTTTAATATTTTTATCAAAAGCTGCAACATATTTAACAATTATTTCAAGAGCGCGCGTTGGATATGAGATGGTAAATAGCCAACGAGGCGCATAGTGCCAAGTTTGCTATAATCATTTTGTATCCAACAAGTGCGAATGGAATAATTGTTTAATTAAATTTTATGAACTTTTCGTATTCTTTGATACTTGAAAATGACAAAAATGTTTTGATAAATTGATAACCGACATTGTTAGTTAGTTTCCATATATGGTCATTCGGTATATGAGCTGATAATCGAGACTGAATGAACCAATCAGAACGCTAGAAACACTATATCCAGGTTGAAAATTTAATAATTAACAATTATTTCTCGAGCCCGAATGGACTATTCACTCAGAGACCATGAGAGTTAGAGAAATAATTGTTTTAGTAAAATCCAACTTGTTGGTCAAAAAAATATCGAGTCAAAATATCTTTCGCTATTTAAAGCAATTGTTTTGGTTTTCAAAGCCGGCGCTTTTCGCTACTAGTGGGTTATAAGAAATAGCCTAGTATTTGCTCAACCAATGAGAACGCAGCACTGATAATAGATCACTAGTTGGATTTTAGTAAAAAAACAATAGTTACTACCAAACGTGTTTGATAAAAAAAAAGACAAATGGAAGATACTCCTATTTAAATTTAATATAAGTAGTCTATAAAATTGGATTTCCTGGAAGGAAGTTGGGTCAAACTAAAATTAAAAGCATTTTACAAATTTTATACTAAACACTTCCTACAAAACGTAAACTCACTCTTTTTTCGTTTTGTTGATTGTTTGTGGTTACCCTCAACAGGATTCTTTTATGTTGATCCTAATGAAGGGTGCTCTGATGATGCTCTACGAGTATTTTGTGAGTTTAATAGAAATGCTACATGTATTTATCCTAAAACATTACAGGTAAGATTTTTTGAACACCAGCATTTCTTGAAACTTGAAGCAGTATGTGCCCGGGTGGGAGGGAAGGGGGTACTTTGGGATAAAAAGAACAGGGATGGTCGTCGGGAAATGTGAAAACTGCCCAAAAATACCAAAGCGTAAAACCTTTCGACCCATAGCAAAAAGTGAAATATAAAATAATATGAATATATGATATGAAAATATAATATAGAATATAAAAGAACTTCGAGTTTTCACTGAAAACCCCTAAAAAATATCAAATTGCCAATTATGACCCCTCAAAATACGACGAGTATCCCTATCATACCAATACAGAGAGTACCCCCCGGGAATATACGGCTTCTGTTTCATTAACAGATACGTTGCTTTAAATTGTCATATCATGCCTTTGATTCAATTCAATGAAATAAAAAAGTTAATTTGTAATTTTCAAATTCGATATGTTTTTGTATTCGAAGAATTTAATTTGTTCTTTATATGGTACAATATAATTTTTTGTTTGAGCAAAGAACGAGTTGTTTTACATACCTTTGGCCAAGTGTCTAAGGTTACCGTTCAGTTTAAGCGGTGTTTTTGGTTAGTAAAGCATATCTCTGTTAATTCGCTACGTAACCCTAAACCTATATATCACTGAAAAGCTTATTAAATTCTCTAAATTGCTGTTTAATTTTTATTTAGTAATTTCAAATAAATAAAAAGAACGAAAGCCTTGTTTTTCGACTATTGTGTTCTCTTTCGGGAGTTCCAAGTCCAACATGCTGCGTTTGATGGTATCACTTATTATATTTTCTTATTTGACACTAATTGAAGTCCAAAAATATGTCGGCGTTTTTTGAAAGGCCGCTTTGTTTTTATTTTACAACCAAAAACCAGAATTAGCGCTTTCGAAAACGAAAACAGCGGAGTTTTATCGCAGTAACTTTAAAAGTTTTTAAAATTTTACAAAACGCTAACACCTTTTTGAACTTCAGTTATTTCGCTGTAAAACTGCCAAATTTCAGGGTTATAAACGAAAAACTCCCCAAGTTGGAACCTTGAGTGTTTCGTAGATTTGACATAAAAAGCGTTTCGAGAAAAAAGCTTTTAAAAGTTTTGGTTCTCCCAAGCCCACCGCATGATATGTTTATTTTTCTCCGCCCACAAGGACATTGCACCAATTAAAATCACTTTCGGCCGTAATATCTCCCACGAAGTGCGAAACTGAACAAATCGACAGAGGTGATTTTTATAATCCGGCGAAACTGACGCCAAAGAGCACTGTCAAAACAGTAGAGCGTTACGAGCCATTTTAATTCCGTTGAAATTTTCTATGTCAAAATATCGTTCTTTAAATGAAATATTGCAATTTTTTTTGTACATATTTAAAGGTTTACTTATTATTTATCCAAATGGCTAATCTCATTTTGGTCATTTTCATCGGTTTCAAACTGAACGGTAACCTTAACATGACGATGATGGTGACTACGCTGATAATGAAATTGGTGATGATAATCATGTTGATTGTTAACTTGTTTGTGTGATAATAAACTACAGGGAATTCTTGATCGTCTAAATGCACACAAGAAAGACTTAGAAGCACTTAATATGGCTGCTCAAGACATGATGGAAGTAGATGAAGCGGGGTTTGCATTAAGAGACACCAAGGAGCTTATCGAGAAGTTTGAGAACTTACAGAAAAACATGGCAGAGAAACAGCAGTTTTTTCAAGGACTTGTATCTAAATGGGAAAAGTTTTCACTGCACAAACAAAAAATGGCAAAATTCTTCAACAATACTCAAAATATTGTTGCTAAGCGACCAGTCAAGAGTGCGATTGATTGTAAACGTCAGATTGAAGAATGCAAGGTTGGTTGTATTAAATAAATTTTGCTAATGGGGGTTAAAAAAAGGGTGAAGCAAACAGTGAAAAGAAACAAAACTTTGACGCAGGTATTAATATGTTGGAAAACCTAAAGTTAACTAAAAGGCCTGCACTATTTGTGGATTTTGGAGCTAGAAGGCAGCTCATGTAACCATGGAAATACGCTTAACAGTTTTAATGGTCTTTGACCACATAACCAGAAAATACATTCCATATGTCTTGGTTTTCCTTTTTGTTGGCGGTCTGTGATTTTTCTGTTTTGAATCTCTTCGTCACCTGCAACTGTTATTTCTAAAACATTCTAGCTTTTAGAAATGTTAGTGTTAAGGATAATTGTTGGATAATTGTTGTCGGAGCTGAGCAAAGTTTCTACATTACATATTAGTTTAATTACAAACATTTTTTTTGTGCGTGCCCAAGTTTCCCTCCTGATTTTGTTTATATAATGCTATTTCGTTTGACAAAGGAACCCTGGGATGTGTTTTACATAGTAGAAAGTTGCCCTTTTTTCCTTGAGAAATAATTGCGTTCGACGTCAGGAGAATGTGATCATAATCTTGAGCAGGCGGAAGAACTCGATTTGGTAGTTGATCCAAATCGACACCATCTTGGATATCTCCGAGAGGGCCTGGGTGTGGGTTGTTTCGGCTTGTAAGCTTCCCATGAATTCAAGATTTGAACAAGCTTTGATTATCGAATTTATGATTACTGCTAGTTATAAAATGGGACGAGAACGCATGTTTCAAGACTTCATCATCGTAATTTTCACATGGTGCAACATACAAATACAGTAAAATAGAATTCACTGATTCAACTTCAGTTATGTTTCGTGTAATTATGCATGAAACAAAATTCATCGGTGGATACACGCTACAAAAACCCTGTTGCGTGCAATGGTGCATGAAATTTCAGGGGTTCTAATATAGTTTGAAGGAGGCAGACAGTTTGAGTAGACTAGGCGATCAAGTTAACAAAATTTGAATTTTGGAAGCTCTGAAACGTTATTTCAGGCGTTTTGGGCATCAAATTGTGTATTAACGGTAACGGTTATTAGTATCACCTAGCTAGTGGACTAATGCAAATCCTGAGGACTATTAATAATAGTCACCGAGTAGCAAAATTCGCACTCTTTCTTTCGTTATATTCCCAAATAAATTTTTCTTCTACTTGCATTTGCTAACTTTATTATTGCTTCTTCTGTCCGACTAGTTGGGTACTGAATACTAAAACAATTAGACACTTGGGCCTCAAGGACCATGGGTTCAATAGCCCATTCGGCTTCTCCGTCTAATTGTTAATTATTACAATCTTCCTTTAATTATGTCAGTTTAAGGAAAAAGTAGTCGACTCCTCTGATCAAAGTACCCCACGCTCTTCGTTGGACGTCGGTGCTCAATGAAAGCACTGAAATGTTGTATCGTATATCCGCTCTTTTAAGTTAGTTCGCTTCAAGCTACAAGAACCCTGAAAAATTTCATTTTAGTTCATAAAAGTTTATTTTCACGGCAATTTTGCTTTGTATTGCAAATGAAGCTTGTCACACGCGCCATGTAGTAATAATGTTAAATTATGTTCTATGTCAGAGCTCCAATCCAGTAGTTAAAAAACGATTTTTTTATCTCAAATGTTAATTTTCAGTAGTTTGTTCGCCCTCCTTGTCTTTGCTATTCTTCGAACACACAATTTTGGAGTTAGAATTTTAAAAACATTAAAGAAATGTGTATATCGCTGCTATATATTTCGCTGCAAACAAAGCCACGTATGGCGTGTTCTGCCATCTTGGATATGTAATTTAAAATAAAATTGTATTTTTCTGCAGGCTGCCAACACTGACTTAATTGACAACCAAGATATGTTGGAAGTGGTAACTCAGGAAGCCAATGAGCTGTTGGAGGACCTACGTCAGGTTGAGGGGTTTGATATTGATCAAGTCGAGGAGGAGCTTAATATGGTGAAAAGACAATGGGACCAGGCGCTAGCACAGAGTGAGGGAAAACAGCAAGTATGCCATTAATTTGTGTACTCACATTTGCAACTATTTCCCTTTGTTCTTAGGTGTTCACTACCAGAAATACAAGTGCAAAATTTAAATTCTGTTTTTAATGAAAAATTTTAAGAACTTGAAAATTGGCTTCTATGTAGTTCGGAATATAATCAGGCTCTGTTGGCCATTAAAAGCAATTAAGTCTTAAGTTTGATTTGCAGATATAAACTGAACGAGAAATGTAAATATTGGACAAGGCGTTAGCCAAGTTCATTATAAGAAATTTTGAGTGAAAAAGTCATAAATTTGTCAGGAATTTCTTTTTGACGAATTTGGATGACAGTGAGTTTTTCCAGACACCAAATCTTTCTGCATATCGTGATCTATTGTAAACGGGACGTTCGCAATTGCATTGACTGCGCTACACTCAGGATTCGTCGTTTTTGATCATAACTCTTTTTGTTATTCGGTTATGAAATTTATAGATTTTAGTGAAGGTGTTATTTCGTTTTTCATCATGGTAAGTGTTTATTAGAATTCTTATCACTTTAAAAATATCTTGTTTTATTTTTTTGTCATAAAACATTGGTCTTTAATTGAATTAGTCTTAAATTAGTTTCCTTCTGAATTTAAAAATCAATTAGATGATTGTGACATTAAAATTGATTATTATACTATCCGTTTTCAGTGCTTCAAACTTAGTTATTTTGTAAGTCACCTTTTGGCGGCGTACTTTTTAAAAAGGTCGCCAAGAATATCAATTTGGTTGCCAGATTTTTTCAGGTTTTTGTTACAACTTTGAGATCGTGATCGAAAGTCTGGAATTCAACCTAATCAGTAATGGCAAGAAGGTGGTCGGCAAATTGGCGACCGATCTGACAGTTGTGCTCGCCCATTATTTAACCCTTTCACTCCCAATCAGTAATCAACACTAAATTTCTCCATACATAACAAATACAAAATAAGACATTTGGTTATGAGAAAATGAAAATTGATCAAACAAAGCAAACTACTGATGATTAAAAGTGAAATTCTTTTAAACTTGTGTAATGAAAAGTATGCGCACAAGTTAGGAGAACTTAATAATTCATCTGGGAGTGAAAGGGTTAATCTAGTATCTAAACAATGACATGATTGTCGCTTAGTATTGTTAATCTATTTGTTATAATATTTCATTCATTAGTGTTTTGATTATTGTATTTGTATTTGTATGTTATTCTTTTTAACAAGGTACTAGAGTTGGCAGCCAAAGAGTGGGAAGAGCTTGAAAAGAACAAAGAAGAAATACAAAGCTGGATAACTGACGTCAAGAAAGAGTTGACCAATGAGCAGAGAGAAGCAGACGCTGAGGGTGTCAAGATGCGAGAGAAGATGATGGTAGGGTGTCTGAAAAAACCGTCAGTAGATTCTGCAGTTAAAAAATCCATGTCGTTTAGCTTTCTGTGTCTTAGCTTTTGCTTCTTTAGCATAGTTTTTTGTCAAACAAAGTCACTTAAAATTATTATAAGGCAGGACTATTTTGTTCATTTATAGGATAAAGTGGCGTCTCGTAATAAAGAAGTCAAACAACTCGGTCAGCAGGCTTTAAAGCTAATGGAGGACTATGGTGACCAGATGAATGTAGATATGAGTGAAACATTCAAGCCACTTCTACGAGATTGGAAAAACATTCAAGAACTTGCCGGTATCGAATTTGAGGAGTACCATGAAAAGATGTTTGACAAGTTGGAGAGGGAAAATGATCGTCCGGTGGTTGAAATTTCGTCTGAAGGTGAGACAGAGGGCCTTAATGAAATTCCGGCATTTCCTGTGAAGCTGAGCCTAACACGCAAGCGAGGAAAGTCATTCGAAAGTTCAAACTCTTTTGGAGACCAAATATCACCTACGAACCGTGATCGAGATCGCGTTTCTTCTTTTGACTACTCCACAGACACATTATGGAGTTCCTCTAGCACATTTTCCGTCAACTTGGAACCAAGAGAAGACGAACAAGGAAGTAGCGAGATTCTGGAAGAAAGCGCTGGGAAAATCAACTCAGTTGCATTTGAAAATGGAAATGATTTGGATGCCCCGTTTCCACGTGAGCGTGTAGGGACGTTGGTACAACAAGAAGGGGAGGCGATTGTTGCTTCGTCTCGAAAGAGCTCTGCAGAGATCAGCTGTTCACAGGATCGTCATTCTACGGATAGCGTTGATACCGTCACGGACGAAATACAAAAGCAAGTTAAAACCCCGGAGGAGTTAAGGGCTCAGCTAGAAAGTGTAAAGGATAGAATTAACTACAGTTTTCAACGGCTTTCCTACTTCTGTTATGTTCCTGACGATATGGAAGAGGATGTGGAACGAAAGTATCTGGAATGCAAGGTAGATATATGTAAACTTTTAAGTAAATTTAAAAAAGAATAGGTCGTCATGTACTCTAATTCAATATATAATCCTTGCCTTTGGTGGGTAATATAGAGCAAATCCTTCTTTCTGTAGTCTTCTTTTGTTTTAATTTGCAAAACGACTGTCTTGTTTGGTACCCTGTGTGACTTATATAGCCGGATGTATTCCGCTTTGGTACCCTGTTATTATTTGTTATATCTCACATACTCTTACACAAAGCCTTGACAGAGTAGCTTCCTCTGATGCCAGCTGTAGCTGCAAAAATAGAGAATACTTCATGGAAAGTGCTGGCGTACGGTATTTACGCACGAGTTGTTGACGTATCAGAAATCGACCGAGTGAGCGCAGCGAACGAGTGAGATTTCTGATACAAAAACAACGAGTGCTTAAATACCGTACAAAGCACTTTCCA
>JAOTRI020135799.1:0-11075 GCA_028564885.2 Zoanthus sanctaehelenae
CCCTGCATTTTTATACAGTGGAATTACTCTAGCATTTTTCCACTCTGAGGGGAAAATGCCAGAAACAATAGACTGATTAAAAATGGTACTAAGTGAGCTAGCAATTAGATCCAAGCATTCTCTAAGAAGTCTAGCAGAAATGTTGTCCAGCCCAGTAGCTTTTGACTTTGCTAACTTAGATAAAAGATGCAGGACGTGCTGCCTATTAGTTTGATGTAATTGGAAGCACTTCTCAGTTGGAGACAAATAGTCTTCAAATGAAGCATTAGTTTCCTTTACATTTTTAGCAAGCTTAGGACCAATCTCAGAATAATAAGTGTTAAATGCCTCAGCAACTGGAGCTGGACTACTAATCACCTCCCCATTGACATCAATACTATTAATTGAAGATTTGTTAGCTTTACGGCCAGTAAACTGATTAATGGTATTCCAAGTCTTGCGTGAGTTTCCCTCATGCATTCTGAAAGAATTTGTGTAATACAGGTTTTTGGCTTTCATATTTTTTCGTTTAAACTGTTTCTGAATCTCTTAAAAACATTCCAGTCAACAGGATCATTAAACTGGATTGCTTTTATCTTGAGACATTTTTTAGAATGAATGAGTGATTTCAATTCACTGTTAATCCAGGGACTTTTGCTGGCACGGGTGCGCCTGGTCCGAATGGGTGCATGTTTATTGCAAACACTTAAAAACAGGGACTTCCACTCGGACCACATCGCATTTGGGTCACTCATATCATTGATGCAGTCCCAGGATAAAGATGATATATCATTGCGAAAACTGTCACAATCGAAATGTTTAAAATCACGCATTACTACTGTATTAACACCTTTAGATGCAGGTGGGATGGCTAACCTACGATAAACATATATAAGGCTGTGGTCGCTAATGCCTAAAAGGGAGACTCCACTACAAACTGCGCCCTCAGGACGACTGCATGGTAAATACAAGGTCGATAGCAGTTCTACTTTTTTTAGTAATACGAGTTGGCTCATTAATCAACTGCTTTAGATTATAAACATCAGTTACATTCAAGAGAGCCTTTGTAGTAGAGTTAGAGGGTGAAAGATAATCAACATTCATATCCCCTAAGACTATATGCTCTATACCCTCAGAATCAAGCTTTCCAATAACAGTTTTAAAGTGTGAAAAAAGCTCAACAGGAGAATCAGGAGGCCTATACCAGGTGGTTATAACAAAAGGCCTGGCATTGGGCTTCCTGATCTCAATCGAGAGAATTTCCAAGATCTCGGAGCTTAAGTCATTACGAACAATGTAATCAATATTAGAGCGGACATAAAAGCAGACTCCACCCCCTCTTCGCCCATTAACGACCCAATCGCGCCGCACAATATCATAACCATTAATGAATAATTCCCCATCACTAACAGTATCATAAAACTTAGCCTCTTTAATAGCCAAAACGTCGAGCACATTATCATTTAAGATAATTCGCAACTCATCATTACGTTTGGAAAGGCTGTTGACATTTAAAGCGGCATTTTTGAAACCGCGGCAACGGGGAAAATATTCATATATTGGAGCTTTGCTTGCTCCAGGGTCGCTACGCTGCGGCAACAACAAAGATAACAACAGTTCTTTTTAAACACAACAATGCAAAATGTTATTGAAACATAACAAACACATTTTGGAACACAACTCAATATTACCGAAGCACGACACAATGTTATCGAACCAAACCACAATTTTCTCGAAAAGCAACAAAGCACTTGCGAAACACAACAATAATTAAAATGCACAATGTTTGTTATTATACAAATTACGAATCCACCATTGTTCAACCATTTTTTTTCTTTCGCAAAATGTTTTGTGCCAATTTAACTGTGGAGCTGGAACAAAATCTTAATTTATATTTTTACATTCTTGTGGGTAAACGTTAGACACTATCAGTCCGAGTGAAGCTGGTGATGTTATGCCGCAAAGAAAAACAAGCAAAGTTCTAGCTATTTTTGGTTAAGTGGCTCGCAGAAGGATCAGAAAGACAAAAACGAAGATTTTTTCGCGGCATTATAGGCGTAAATGCTTTTTTTAAGACACCTTTATAAGAATAACGAATCTCAAATTGGATGAATATTAAGAACAATTTAGGAACAATCTCAGACAATGCCTTGACTGTTTCTATTATGTTTGTTTTTTAACTTAAGTTGATAGAAATAAGAACAGAATTAAGAACAATTTGAGAATGAAAACACCAAAAAATTAAGGACAACTATAGCTATAAATTTCGTCCAAATGTGACAACTCTAATCGAGGACTTTGTGCTTTTGAAAATAAGAACACTGCTCGAGAAGTTGAACAGCTTAGCTTATATCAGACCATGATCAAGAAGCACTGTTATAATCCACCTAAGATATAACGCGCGCTCTGATTCATTAAATCTATGCTTTATTACACCGATTAAGTCATGGTTTTCGCTTTCTTGCTTTGCCGCTTGTTCTGCTATATCATAAAAGCTAATGCCTGCCTGCTCTATTTCGCCGAT
Organism: Zoanthus sanctaehelenae; assembly: GCA_028564885.2. Lineage (NCBI taxonomy): Eukaryota > Metazoa > Cnidaria > Anthozoa > Zoantharia > Zoanthidae > Zoanthus > Zoanthus sanctaehelenae. The sequence continues at coordinate 2,504 of JAOTRI020135799.1, forward strand.
AAAGTCATAAAAAGTTGTGCTCTAATTAAGACTATTTACTTTATCGGCGAAATAGAGAAGGTGTAGCTATATTATAATGCTTAATTAGAGCTTGCATACACTCTTCAGATATTGAGGAAACAAGAGGATGTTTTAAACTTAGTCCACATCACTACATATTGATTTGTGCTTGAGACGGTTCATGGGGCGAGCATTTGAACAATTCAAAAAAATTGACAAAAAAAAACGAAACAGCATTGCTTTGTGTATACAAAGACAAACAGTAATTATATTATGAACTTCTTCAGAAATGAAATTATCCTCTATAGAAAAAAGAAGAATCCAAGACATATTAAGAACAATAAACACAATAGTTTAATTAATGAAAATCCATGAGCAATAAGCTATTTTATTATTTTACGTTCTTCAAATTATAATTTAAGAAGAAATTATATTTTATCCTTACCCAAAGTAACACCACTCGCTCTAACATCATAGAAATAATTTGCCGCAAAAAAGTAGAACGAACTTTCTGATGATACTCGAGAGAAAATAGGAACCAAAGAATCTGACGCAGAACATTAGAGGCTTAAATAATATTAATTTATTTATTTGATTCTTACAAATTCTTATCGTTTTAGTATTTTTGTTAGTGACATAATTTTTTTTCTTTTAACTATAATTTAATTCTATTAATATCTCTATGTATTAAAGTTAGTATAGTTGGAATAGGTATTGTATATAGTATATTTTTACATTAGTTGAACTACCTGTAAACTAACCTGGACCTAAATGTAGGACCCACGTTAAAAAAAAGTATTTTGTTTTCTTTCATACACCTGCATGAGCAGCATGGTATAGAATCGAACAGTTCAAAAATAAATGCATTTGCTTGTGAGTTGCTGGCTACTGGTGATCCATCAAACAAATGAAGAGTTTAAGAAAGATATAATATTTGCATTTGAAAATGAAACGGGCGGGGTTATGGATATGTATAAAATGTTTTATATTTCACTAAAAATCCTCAAAATACCGACGATTTAAAATGGTGTTTGTCTCTTAAAGCTAACTTTCGATAGCAAGATTCTTGGAAATTCACCTATAGTGATGTTCATAGAGATAGTAACTTGGTTTAACAAGTCTGCAACATCCCCAAATTAACAAGAAATTCAAGAAGTTGATTATTTAACATCCATACGGTAAACTTTAGTAAAAGCTAGCGACCGATGTAATCTTATGTGATTTTTGACGCTGAATCCAAAATGTTTTAATTTATTTAACTTTGATTTTTTGGCTCAGTGATTGAGCCATCAGATATTTTATGCTTCCTTACCTTTTTTCAAGGGTTCAACAAAAGTTTACTGAATGGACTGGTTATGAAACATAGCAAACTACAACGAAGATTACAATGTTCCTTTGTTTCATGTAGTGTGCACGGTCACGGTCAAGATCTGTTGTTCTAGGTGAGATGCTTCATTAGTCTATTGGCCATTTACATCAATAACATCTTTTGTTATTTGTGCACCGTCAACGTCATATATATTTCAGTAAGGAAAAGGAGAACAAAAACTTATAACAAAGAAAATCATCAAGTTTCATAGCCAGTCAACTCTATTAACTTTGGTTTCAACGCTTCGTTGTTTATTTAGCTTTCCTTTGTAGAAGCTCGTTCATTAATGTCGTACTGGAACGTGTAGCGAGCTCTGAGCCGGAACGATTGCGGTGGGCAAACTAATTTTAAGCAATGGACCTTTCAATTTCAAGGCTGTATAGTTTTTAACAAGCGCGAATATTTTTTATATGCACCTGTTAAGAGCTTCTTATACATTTTGTGTAATTAGTTGCCTTCAAGTCTTTTAAATTGTAATTATATATATATATATATATACACATACACATACACATACACATACACATACACATACATATACATATACATATACATATACATATATATATATATATATATAATTGTATAATCCTAATTTTATTAGATTTCAGAATTTGTATAAAGTAATTGTTCTTAAATAGCGTAGCTTTTATTGTTTGTCAGGGCCCCTCTACCTTGATAACGGTATTGATTGACTGGGCCCCTCTACCTTTATAACAGTATTGATTGACTGACTGGGCCTCGCAAAAAAGTCACCGGTTCGTAGGCTCGCATATTAGTTGATCTCTTCTGTAAACAAGGAAGCCATCTTGCAAACGTTTTGCACCAAAGGAACAAAGTGTCTTGGAAAAAAATTACGGACAGTTATTCAGTGAACACGATGACATTAACATAATTCAGGTAACCATAAAATGCTACTATCCTAAATCGACGTTTGCGGTTGCGCACAAATCTCTGTACGTGCGAAAGTCTTTGTGTGACTAACAGGGATAGCTAGCAGTTGAATTTGAATTCCATCCAAGATCGAATTAACTCAAAACACTTTTTGAATTATAATTTTTCAAGTTTCGTAAAATAAATTCTTTTGAAAATGATGTCCAGCGAGACGTCGAAACGTCAAATCTCCTCCCGTACTTTTATTGTTAAATATTTCAACAAGAGCTTACTAATTGGTTTACCTTTACTAGTTATAATAATAATAATAATAATAATAATAATAATAATAATCATATAGAAGTTCTTCCCTCATAAAGTTGAGGGTTTTAGGCCCTGATTATATGAAACAAGCAGGCCCTGTTAAGCGGGCTGAGTTTTTCTAACGACATCCCGGCTGTTAGCATGAAATCTGTAAAAATTTAGCTTGCGAATACATGGAAAATTTTCAGTCCGGTTTGGCGAAATCTCGGTAACAACCGTCCGGGATCCCGGCAAACCGGGCTAAAAACTTTTCATGTAATTGCACAGCCGGGCTGGCCCGGACTGACAATTTCTGCCATATTAAATTAAGTTATTTTTCCACTCTTTTTTATAACAACGTCTACTTTTGGAGCTGAGGTCAATTTATTTTGAAAATTTCAGGCACAAATGTTGTTAAATACATCATTGAGCGAATGGTGGGAGTATAAATATTTCGCAATTCTGCCATATTGTAAACAAATACGAAACTCTTTCTAGCTTTGTAACCATGCCGTGCTGGCTTACATCATGTAATACCGGACTAAAAGTTGTGTTTTAGCCTGCTCTAATGGGCTAGCCCGTTCCATATAATCAGGGCCATAGAATGTCCGCTGGAGCGGCACACATGTTAAGGCGCAACTTGGCAGTCGATAAGAAGTACCCTCAATGGAAGAAACAGACCACAACACCGGGATTACAACCCTACTCTTTGCGACAAGTGTGTGGGTTCTCTAAAGTCCCTTGACATAGTGATCGAGAGACTGGACCTACGGTTTAACGTCCTTATCAGAGAATACGCGACAGTCTAACCGTTTGCAGATGTTAGAGCAAAGGCAGCACTTTTCTCCTCAATTATTTTAAGACCCTGAGTGTTGGTCGGACAGGCAATCCAACCCGAGATCTCCCGCACAGGAGACTGGCGGATACAGAAAAGGGTACACTCATCTGTACCCGTGTGCATTGGAAACCCACTAAGTACTGTGAAATAGTAATGATTACTTTCATTTATAACAATTTTTAACATTGATAAAATACAAAAATCATAAGTTTTTAAAGTTTTACAGGTCAACAAATATCACAAACGTTCTACTTGGGTATGCGTAGCTTAACGGTTATTACCATGGCAATAAAGGTAGTCATGGACTACATACATGTAGTTACAACAATAGAAGTCTTGTCTTTGGCGAGTGATATAGAGCTGTTTTGATTTTCCAAACGTACTCTGTGTCTCGTATAGCCTGTTACATGTGGACTTGGGTACCCTGTGGTTATTAGTTACATGCATCCCTCTTTCTCTTACACAGAGCCATGACAAAAGTACAGTAGCTACATTATATATCATCTGTAGCTCCAAAAATATATTATCATTACTCTTTTAAAGGAAGTCCCACCAAAACACATGCATAACTAATTTAGGGCCTTACATACAATTCAAAATAACAAACTTTTGTTGCTTAGAAACTTGAAAGGTCTAATAACCGCTGACAAAACAGGTTTATTTGTCAAATCTAAGTTCTTAATTTGTCAGTGAACGGATATGGTTTTCGAGTTTGCAGTATTGGGTAATAACTTTGAGAATGATAAACAACTAATCTTTGACTGGCTTGACTGGCTGTTTACTTTAGCTTCTACACCATACTGACGAATCCCAAAAAACAACAAAACAGCTGTTTACGGTTGAAATTGATGGCTTAATCGGAGCTCTTACTCCTATAAACGAATCTTTGGTGACGACGTCATTGTTTACATTCTGCTTGATTAGCATACAACTGTAGGTAGCTAGTAAACAATGATGAATAGGATTTGAATCAAAAACTTGAGAAAACCTTGTCAAACTAAAAAAAGATGAAAACTTTGATGCTATTCAAGCAGCTTCTATTATCTAATAAGATATAACGGTTTTAAAACACTCAAAACAGTTTGGTGGCAAAACCGTTAATGAGCCGTCATCATCATCATCATCATCATCATCATCATAGGTCGGAATATCTCGGCTAATTCTTTTACAGACTGCATGGTCCACCATTGTTTGATTTAGATTTTCCAGGTTTTGGTTTTTGGAATCTTCTGAGTAGATTTGTATATGTGTCATCAAGAAATTTCTCTAGCTTGCACGAGATTGTCCATGTTTCAGAGCCGTAGAGAAGAATGGGCTTCACAACCGACTTAAAGATGCGGACTTTCAATTGGGACGGAAGTTTTGATTTTCAGATTCTTTCAAGTTTATTGCAGGCTTTCCAAGCGAGTGCTTTGCGTACTCCAAAGTCCTTCTGTGAATCTGCAATATAAGATTGTACGTATTTGAAGTCATCCTCTTTCTTGAGAGTAGCTCCGTTTCTGGACTTGAATTCTGTGTGTGTGCTAGAAGTTGCCATGAATTCCGTCTTGTCTTCGTTGCAAAGAAGTCCTTTGATACTGGCTGCTTCTTCCAGTGCATGAAGTAGTGTCTCGGCATCTTTGATGGTATGAGAGATGAGTGCTAGATCATCTGCAAAGCCAAGATCAGCTAGGTATTTTGCAGGTTCTAGAGTACATCTTCGAGGTTTTAATTGTAGTCCTTTTTCAAGGTATGGGTCAATTGATATACGAAGTATGTAGTCAAGTACAATTGTAAACAAAAAGGGAGCTAGGGTATCTCCTTGTAGAACACCAGCTTTGATTTCAAAGGATTTGGTTTCACCATCGGGTGATGTAACAGTCACTGTGGTGTTGCAGTACATAATTCTCATAGCTTATATTATCTTTTGTGGGATTCCATAGAGACGTAGGATTTCAAAAATCTTTTCTCTTGATATAGAGTCAAAAGCCTTTCGGAAATCCACAAAACATAATGTTACTTCTTTGTTGTACTTCCGACATTCTTCTAGTATTCTCCTGACTGATAGTATTTGTGATAGGGTTGATCTTTCTCGTCTAAAGGCCAATACACACGAAGGAGCTTGCTCCTGCAACACGCTCCTGTAACAGATTTGCTCCTGGAGCAAGTTCCTTCATATTTAACCAGTTTGATTCAATGAGCAAAACCCGGGAGCAAAAATTTGTCGCGCAACAATTTTTTTTTGCATGAAATCGTTGGTACAGACGAGGAAGCTTTGCTCCGGGAGCATATTGCGGGAGCGTGTTGCCGGAGCAAGCTCCCTCGTGTGTTCCGGCCTTTAAGCCATTTTGATTTTTGCGGAGTAGTGGGTCAATCTCAATGACAATTCGGATGAGTAGTAACTTGTTATAAATCTATAGAGCTATTGGTAATAGGGTTATTCCTTTGTAGTTTGTTGGGATTATGAGGTCCCCCTTCTTTGCCAGTGGAACAGTTCCACGTTTAAGCCAAGTTGATGGTGGTACCAGGCTTTCATAAGCATAGTTGCAGATCTTCAGGAGTAGGTGATTAAAAAACTGGATCTTTCCATACGATCGTAGGTATAAAATCTAGTCCTGGAGATTTTTTGTTAGGAAAGGAATTGATCACGTGCCATAGTTCATCCAGGTTCAAAGGATCTGTTTTAATATTGAGATCCTTTGCTATCTGGACCTTTGGTAAGTCATTATCGCTAGTAGTTGGTTCCTGGCCAAGACGTTCAGAAAAGTGTGTGAACCATAATGATTTGCGTTTTTCTGCGGATCCACCCTTGAGCTTTGCTGTTGGTTTCTCCTTTCGACCAGTAAGTTTGTTAATGACTTTCCATGAAGCCGCATGTCTATGGGCATGATGGAGAGTGGATGAGTTGCCAATTTCTCCTGATATGTAAGCAGCTTCTGCTGTGAGATATGCATCATCTAATTCTTTTTGTGCTAAAGTAAAAGTATTAAGAGCTACGTGTCGACCGGGTTTCACGGCGTTTGTATGCTTCCTCCAATTTTTGTCTTGCATCTTTAACCAAAGTGTTTGATTAAAAACTAGAATTCTTTCGCTTCTTCTTGAGTTTTGTGGATATGGCAATTTCCTCGGTAGCTTGAGAGAGTCTCTGGTAACATAGTACGATCTCATCAGATTCCTGGCTGAGGGTGTTAAAACGATTCTTCACTTCTACCGCATATCTATGTGAAAGATCTGCATCAGTGCATACAAGTTGCCAGTCTATCTGCTTCATGGGGTGTATCTTTGCTTTCTTCGGCGATCTCGAGCTAAGGATTGTCTTTATAGATACGACTTTGTGGTCAAATCCAACAGAGGAGAAAGATGAATAGGACTGAGCGTTGTCTACACTGTTCCTCCATTTGGATCTTATTAGTATAAAGTCCATTTGCGAGCGTAAGCCGGACAGGTGTTGGAAAATCTATAATTTCTTCCGGTTTTTCATGAAAGAAGTGTTGGTAACAATAAGTGATAGTTCCTGGCAAAGGTCGATAAACTTAGGTCGATAAGTTTTTCTCCATTCCGGTTGGTTTGGTGATTAAATGCAAAGGGAACATCTTCTGGGCCAAGTTAGCTGTTGAATTCTCCGGCAATAATCAGGAGATTGTGTAACGGTACATTTCCAGCAAGCTCTTGTAGCACAAAGTAGAAATCATCAGCCAGAGTCTTATCACTGCTGCTAGTATGGCCATAACAAGCAATGAATGTTGTCTTTGGATTCGAGTTGAATTCTGCAATAATGATACGGTTAGAAATTTTCTCAATACTTAGATGGTTGTCAATAGCTCTTGGAGAAAGTAGCATTACAATTCCACCATTTGTAGAGCCTTGCGCGTTCTTTTCAGCTGACACAAATATAAATTGGTAGCCTCCGGTGAGGTTGGTTAATTCAAATTGGCGGCTGGATGATAGAATTGATGTTCCTGAATGCTTAAGATGTCTGTTTTAGTGTGGATTGCACATTGTTGGATTTCTTGAAGTCTTGAAGTTTGTGATAGTGATTTGCAGTTAAAGGTGCTAAATATAGCTGGTTTCTTGCACTTGAGTAGCGGATTTGTAGTGGTAAACAAAGATTCCCCCTATAGGTTCACTGACAGATTAATTTCAAAGTATTTTCTGCTATTCATTTTATTTTACTTATAAAATTGTCTCCTACCATCACAACAATATCAAAACCTGCTTGTACCCGCCGTGTTATAAGGGTAAAGGCGGGGACACACAATGCAACATTGCGCGCAATAAATATTTTAGAGGGGACACACGGTGCAACAAAATCACGCAACATTTCTTGTGATTGCGCGGCGCGCTTATCCATGCAACATTACAACAATCAAAACGGCGTCCAGTCATTTAAAAAATAAAACTTGCTTGGCGCAGTGTTGCCTGAGTAGAGCGCGATTCAACTTCAACTGTGTTACATGCCAAGTTGCATGCAACAAGATTTATCGATGGACACACCCTGCAACAAACATGTGATAAACAGAGTTTCTGCGGGATTCTGCTCCGCAGTCGCCTATTTATACTGAATATCAGAGTTGGGGAGATGGTATGAGCAACTCGTAACACGACAAGTCCAGATGCCGAAGTACCTTTATTCTGAGTCCAAAAACATCAGTTATATTTCGCTAGTTCGAGCAAAATAACGATCTCTTATCTTCGCTAGTTCGAACAAAACAACAATCTCTACAACTCATTCTTGCGTCCGTATTTATGGACCAAGACTGCGCTAACACCTTTTAAAACTATTGTCCCATGTTTGACTTCTTATACGCATAAACAAAGTTTGTAAACATGATGTCCACGGATAACTGTTTCAAAGTGTATTTTAAAGTACACTTTGAACTCTACTGCCGACTCTTTTGCCATTACGAACAGTGTTTGTTGTATATGGTACAGTCTACAAATTTATAAAGATACCACGAGAGCCACCTTCACACCATACTGATTAGTGTCACTTACTGATGCACCGGGGAGCCCCCACATAGTACTTTGTCCAATCACAGTGGAGCGTTCTCACGCTAAGAGATTCCAGCATGTGAAACGTTACGTGTATAAGCAGCTGATGTACTACATGTTTATTGCACAATCAATTTACAATTAACCCTTTCCCGTACAGGAGATTTTTCGAGTTTTTTGTATCAAAACAATCAATTAGCTTTCTCTAATCCATATTA
>JAOTRI020135810.1:0-11074 GCA_028564885.2 Zoanthus sanctaehelenae
TCATAACTTCAAAGAGTTGTAACTTCGCGAGATTTTATCAGAATTCCCTCAAACTTGGTATTTATGCTTTTTCAATGGTAATCTTTTAAATGACAAAAAATTGATTTCGTGTCATAGGCACTTTAATCCTATCAAAAAGCATATAGCTAAATTTTGTGTTACACCTGGAATATGTCTGTGTAAGTTGTAACACATCGTTTTGTGTTTTTACGTTATATCTTTAAAGTAGACATTTCTTGTTTTAAAACATTGTTAGAATTTGCCTTCAGTCTTCACTTGTACGTGATCAAAATGTTTAGTATGTTATGTTTTCATTTAATGTTGACGTCGTCAGTTTGAAATTGCTTTTATTATATTATTAAACGCATTTTCTATTTTCTTTAATTGAGCAAGTATGATTTTGGAAAGCAATAATTTTTCGAATTGCCTAACATTAATCTTTTAGAGGAAAAAGAAAATACTTAAATGTAAGTAAACGGCGTGAGTGGAGCCAAGTCCTCTATAATTGACTGAATGGTTTAATTTATTGTCGTGTTTATGTCAGTGTTGTCGTCATTGCCGACATAACCTTAAGCATATACACAAGAAGAACGGAAGATTTTGATAATCTTGTGCTTGTGTTTATGGTTATGTCGTAAAGTCCAGGATTAAAAGGTTAATTTTAAAGGAAACAAACAAGAAGACAGACACACAAAAAACGCTATTAAAAAAGTATAAAAAAATTATAAAAAGCAAAAGATTACAATATTTTAAAATGTCCGAACGTTTTCGGTTAAAAACCATCATTAAGAAGATATTTGAACCCTTAAAATAGTAAAAACTGACTAAGGAAAGATCGAAAAAGCAGTGTGCTGACATCAAAATCTATATATGACATTGAATAACACGTTGAGGAATTCGCATATAGCACATGATTAATTTTAAATTAGCCAAATTCTTGAATTGTCAATACATTATCAGTTATGTAACATGGTAATTTTTTTTCTTCAGCTGCTGAACAAGCGCTACAGAATCCTGATTTACAAATTTACGAGATTCCCCTGGACTCGGTCGTCCATAACTCACGAAACAGCATATACAGCAGTATTGGCGGGAAACGAGTTGCACCAGGGCGGGAATCCAAAGACAGTGTGAAACGCAAGGCGTTTCGCAAAGAACCAGCAAAGCAAGTGAAAAAGAAAGAAAGTAGGTTGCAATGCTGTAGTGATGCAACGAGACTTTTATTCGTCCTTACTGATTTGTCGTAATCTTTGAATTTACTTCTTTCAAAGCAGGATTGTAACAAGAAAGATAAAAGAAAAAGCAACAAAATAGCCCATCGATGCTTCAACGTTTTCTGGGCTTCCTGTGGTCATAAAATAGGTTTGTTTTTCCGTTCTTGTCGTCCAGACAAAATGTGTTTCCCAGAGTTCCATGCGGCGTAATCTCGACACACACGGTTGATTTAGGTAGCCCTGTGAACGCTTCTAGAACGCCTTGTTTGTTTTTGAAACGTTGATATCAACTTCTAGAACTTGCCGGAAATCTGCATCAAAAACCTCCACTTTTCTGGTTGGATCAACGTACTTCAAAATTCCTACAAGTCAAGAAAAGTTGGACATATTAGAAGACGAGTGAGTCGAGCTGGCGCCGCAAGGAAACACATTTTGTATAAACGACAAAAAACGGCGGAAAAGGAAACCCAGTTTAAAACTGAGCTTACCACAGGTAGCACAGTAATAATGAACTCTCCTTAACTAATTCCTAGATTGTATACGGTCGTCTAAGTTGTTACTGTTTGTTTTTATACAGCTCAAGTGAACATATCTTCTTCAAGTGGCCAGACCTCAACGTCAGTTGTTTTGTCCGAGGGAAGCCTGGACTCAACAAGCTCACTCACCCGTATGCCAAAGAACAAATCGCATTTACCCAAGTCTCGCAGTAAGAAGGTGAAAAGTTCAACGTTACCACGGGACAATCTCTCGGTAGTGGAGTCTGAGGACTCTACAAAGCGCTCTAGAAGTGGCTCTCATCTCCTTCAGGATAGACCGTTACCTGAAACTCCAGTCTTAAATATGAAACGCTTTTCAAAAAGTCTTGATAAACTTCGTTTCTTTAACACTTTACCTGGAAGAACTAAAGCGAACGTACTTTCGCGGTCCAGACCCCTTCCGATACCTCCGTTAGGGTCACTCCCACCTCTTGTGAAGTCAGCAAGTATTGGAAGTAACGTTAATAATATTGTTAACTCGTCACGCAATCTCAGCGAAGCACCGTCACTTCCACCTAGAAGAGCCTCGATGGACGCAAAAAAGCCATTCCTTACTCATAGACACTCAAAGTCTCTTGATACACTTTTGCTTCTCAAAGACCTGGACTTCACAGCTGTCGATATTGCTCACTCTTACGAAAGTGTTCATTGCAACAGTAATAGCATGGACTCTACTTATGCCAGCGTTGACAAGCGATCTCTTGACATCACATTTACAAGTGAAAACGATCATCCCTCAAGCGATAGTCGAAGTTCTTTAGATCCTGGCTTAGAAGACCTTGATGTTGACAATATGTGCAACGTTGATCACCCATACGCATGCGTAAGTGACCACGAACGATCTAAACTAGAGAGCTTTAACAGTACCAACAATAACCACAGCCTTACCGAAAGCGAGGCAATGGAGCTTTCATCTGTGAACTCGATGAGGTCGTCTTCTAGCGGTACTTTACCTTATGCTTCTGTTCGAATAAGCCAAATTCCTGGATGTGAATCAAAACTCGAAAATTCATTAGATGAGCAACATGTTTATAGCGGAGAAGTGCTCGAGAAGCCTGGGGAGAGTGATGAGTACAGTTCCTTTGTAAGTCCTTCAGGGCCTCCTCGCCCTAAGTCGCATGGATACACGGAGATATTACCGTGTGAGGCACAAAAAGTAAATGACAATGGAAACTCAGATGCCAATAATTTCCTTCATGCATCCGTAGATGCAAATCAGGACTTGAGCACGAGTGATAACGAATCCATGCGAGAAACAAACTCAAATCGTTCAAGTGGAACGGGTTATGACGAAATCCTTCCATCTGAAACAATACAACCATTTTGTACAGCATCAAAACCTGATCCATTGGACTCTAACACATATCTTGAAATTATCCCGGACAGTAGCGAAAGCAATTTAACAAACCCTTCAGAGACAACACATTATGAGAATGACTCTGAGCAAAAAAGGCACAGCTATCTTGAGATATTGCCTGGTAGATCGAGTATCGTGTCCGAGACTAGCTCGGGTTATGCCCGGCCAATTGACATCGTGACCGTAGGGGATGGGCCAAAGGAAATAACTGTACCTGAAAACTTGAATGAAAACATTAAGCCAATGAATGGAGTGTATGATAATGTGGCTAATACGGCCGAAAGTGAGTGTGATCATCTTCATAACGATTACGAGAGAAACTCGATAAAAGATAACTGTCGAATTCCTTGTTACGACAACGTAAATACCACAGTGGCGAGCGATGTTGACAAGAACGCGAATACAAAAAATGTCTGTAGTAGAGAACCGAATCATGTTTATGACAATCTTTTTCCTGCAGAGATGGATAACATGGGGTATGAAGGCTCTGATCGTTCTTCTCCTGCTCGATTTGATAAGGTTTGCGACGTCAGTGATCACGAGGGTGACGTTCCCAGAATTGATGTGGTACTACACAGGGACCTCTCATACTCGCAAAGAGAAGAATCTACTTCGTTTGCATAAACCATCTCTAAAATGGTCCACCTATGTGTTGTTTCACAAAAGATACAGTTAATTGGAGTTAAGGCACGGACACACGGTGCAACATTTCGTGCAACATTGCGTGTAACAATTTTTTTGTTGTTGGACACACGGTGCAACATTGCGTGCAACAAATTTTTTGGAGGTGTCTAGACACACGGTGCAACATTTCGTTCAACATTGCGTGCAACAAATTTTTTGGAGGTGGACACACGATGCAACAAAATCACGCAACATTTTTCGTGATAGCATGGCGTCCTTACCTATGCAACATTACAACAATCAAAACGGCATCCAACAAGAATCCTTTGAAAAGAAAACTTTTTGCGCGCAATGTTACAATAAAAGAGCGCGATTCAACTTCAGTTTTGGAGCGTTCAATGTTGCATGCAACAAAACTCATCACCGTACACACGCTGAAACTAATTTGTTGCGTGCAATGTTGCATAGTGTGTCAGAGCCTTTAGTAATACTGCCTACAAGCCTACTTTCTTTAGAAATATCTTGCTACAGTAAGCAATTGGAATACCCATATCAAGCTTACTAAGCTACAGCTAAAACTAAGGACTATATTTAAATTTTCCTGCTAAAGTAGTGGTGCAGCTCATAAATAATATTAGCTCTTTGTTAATTCTGTGGAATTTACCGTTAGCATTTATTGAAAGTTCGTGGTTTGAAATAATACACCATTACTATCGCCCCACAGCAATTCTTTGCATTGGGTATAAAGCATAGTTTTGGATTTGGGTTAATGCATAGATCTTATGATAATTTTAATATTACCTCACTAGATATCTCAGGGACTTCACTATTGTGGGGATTATTTAATCTTTAAATCAACAAAATACATACGCCAATTTTTATTTTTCAGCATTGTGAAGTTACTTCCAAGAACTTTTTTAGGACAAGTTAAAGTTAGGTTAACATAACTCTTATTTCTACTTGTTTCTCGTTTAAACCATTTGTTTTTAGGAATATTCTATATGATTTAGTGGTTTGAGCAGGCATAAAACTGATTTGGTATTTATTTCTGTTATTCTTGGAGGCAGGCCTCCAGATACTGAAATTAATTTCAGTTTTTAGCGGGCACAAAAACTTGTCAAGAAAAAGATGCTACCTCGAGTACAACCCACAGCTGGACTGCGGGCTCTCGCTGGACATGACATCGTCTTGGAGTTTTTTCGTGTTAGCAAATGTACAGTATAAACCGCTGGAATACTACCTTATGGAATATATTCCTTATTTTTACATAAACTGAAGTTTAACTAAGAGCATATTTAATTTTTAAACTGTATGATATCTTATGCTTCTGGTCAGCGGACTGTAATGATAAGTATATGCTGAGCTTGGTTTGAAAATTGTTTCTTTATTTCTTTTCTATTTTTTGACTATGAGAAAGAAAAGTTACCGTTGAAAATGGTTTCTAGCAAAAGAATTATATATTAAGCAATGCTCTTTGCCTTTGTGACAACTGTCTATCATTGTTTTGCCAGATTGGAGTCACTTTGCGCAAATATCAGAGGACTGTTCAAAATGTCGTTGACTACGCGAAGAAATTAAAAATAAAGAAATCTTTGCTAGCGATCAGATTTTAACCTGAAGTACTAGGCACAATAATTTCTGTTTTGTGAGGAATATTTACTAAGTGATCACATTGGCGGCAACTACCTTCAGCATATTTCCTGCTATCGGCACTTTGATAGGCTATATTTGGATACAGCGATAGTAAACAGTAGAATATCCATTTAATGTACTAAAGTTTTAAAACAAAGAATAAAGGATAATCATAGAAGTTGGGAGTTCTTAATTTCTGCGTCTCTTTCCAGCGCATTTTCACATTTAGGTTCATTTTAAACTGGCGATAATGGAGTTTTACCAGACACTAAATACTAAGACGTTGACTCACGATGCAACATTTCATGCAACACTGCGCACAACAAGATTATACGCATGCAACAAACTTTCTGTTTTTAAAAGACTTCTGGTGGACGCCATATTGATTGTTGTGATGCACGGTAAGCACGTGGCGCCATCACGAGCAACTTGCGTGGTTTTGTTGCACCGTGTGTCCATCTCCAAATAAAATTGTTGCGTGCAATGTTGCATGAAATATTGTACCGTGTGTCCGCGCCTTTATTCAACCATGCAAATATCCCGGATGAAAGTGCGCGTCCAAGAAGAAATTTTCCCACCAGTTCCTTGTTTTCAAAGTTGTGGACTACGCGTAGTCCCTATTTTTCGTCTTTAAAACTTCGTACCAGTCGGTTAATCAACATGGCGCGCGAAAACTGGGGTGAAAACAAGGGGGTGGGGGTAGGAGAGAAAAATAGGGACTAAAGACAGCCTTAAAAAAACTTTCTCGAGCTTTCGCCAGGCAACGCACCAATCGGATTGCTCACTGTGCTGTCAACAAGTCGCGTCGTCTTGCAGCATACAATTTACTTGACTTCACTTGTTTATAGTTGTGAAAATGGCAAATGACGTTTTAAAACCAGAACAAAGAACGCATTGCTTGGCGGGTTTGAGGTATTTTCCGTTTTCCCTACGGGATTCGAAAAAAGTTTGATTTATCAGGCATTTGTTTTAGAGAAAAGAAAAGAACATGTCGACAGTTTTGATTATTTTGCCTCTTACAGGGATGGTTGCGGTAAAGGAAATGAAGGAGCTTGGTATACCTGCTGTTGACCTGAATCCAAACGACACTGAGTTGTCAATAAAAATCATTGAAGGAAAGATTTCTGTTGTGTTTGCGTCGGCTAAGGGTAGTTTAAATGCAAACTTTCTAAAATTGTAGTGGATGAAGTTCACACAGTGGAAACATGGTAGGTGTAAAACATTTAACGTTTGTATAGCCTCATACTAAATGTTTGGATGCTCGCCTTTGGCATTGGTTTTGATCCAGGCGAATCCGTTCTGCGTCTCTTGTCCTTAGGCTTACAAGCTGGCGAAGAGTACTTTGACATTTTTTCAAAACGGTTCTTTTGATTTGCTCCTACTTGACTCAGTGATTTTTGCAAAAATTTTTCTAGTATAAGCAGCAGAGACACGCTCTGAAAATATTTCTTTTTTCTCCAACGATCCGAGATCAGCCAAAAGGTCCACAACGGCACAAGTTTTGTTTAACATCATTTCTCTTTGGTATTGCAAACAGATTTTCTGTCGATATTCTGCTTTCTTTTTTGCCGAATTCACCATAAAACGTAGAAAAATTGCAATAATTTGCAGAGGCAGCAAAAAAAAAAACTGGTGGTTGATTGATGTAACATTTTCTTGATAAAGCTTTAACCGCGGTTAGCCATAAGTTTATATGACAGCCACTCAAGATGGAAAATTTGATTGGATAACGGAATTTAAATGTAATTGACTGATCACCCGTGAAAAGTGGGCGTCAGAAGTTTTTTGTTAAGGTTGTCTGTAGTCGCTATTGGCCATTTCGGGATTGCGCAAGGAACTGGGGCAAGTTTCAGATTTTAACCAATGAATAAATTGACACCACCACATGAAAGATCATGTCCAGGGTTGTCATTTGACCATGTTCGATGCTTTTCAGGTTAACAGAGACAAAGTTATATACCTTGAAACATGGTTCAAATATATACAAATGTCTTTATAAAATATTTAAGGTGGTCCACTACCTTCAGAATTTTTTTTATTATTATTCAACTTTTTTGGCCCAAATTTTCAGATGTTTAAGCACTTGTTTAACTGATACCAGAATTATGTTGTTTATTTGTGATGTTGCCATGGTTACGGAGAAAATGGCCCCCCACAGTGAAAAAAGGTGCCTCCTTTGTAAACACTCTAGCAAGTTAACCAAAGCATGTAGATCTGTGGGAATTGCTTTATTCTGTTCCTAAATAAACCCTCTTGGGGGCAAACCTAAAAAATTCTAACATTTTTTCAACAATATTGAGTTCTAATGAAAAATCTAATAAAATTGTGAAAATAGGATATGAAATTTATGCAAAATTCTATTAAATATACAAATTCATGCAACATAACAAATTGATCTTAGGTTTATTCCCAAGACAAAGGTTTTTTCTAACACTTTTGAAAATTTGATAGGATTTGGTTAAATACAACTTGAGTTATAATGTTTGCAAAATTTATAAATATGCGATTTTGGAGAAATGAGAAAATCGCAATTAAAGTTTAAATACGAATCGGGTCAGTGGTTGTTTAGTGCAGAAAGAATCTAAGCTTCTGAGGGGGGTATCGTTAGGAAGATACTTAAAAAGCTAAACGGCGAAATAAAATAATTTTCTGATGTAAACAATGGTTGCTAAGGCGGTTACTATGGGAAAAAAATGAAGATTACCATTGGAATTTGGCAATTTTCTCCTAAATGGTTGCCGCAATTGAAAAACTTCTTATAATTTATAAAAACAGATAGATCAAACTTACTAAAAATTATGAAATTGTTTTTTGGCATATTTCATCGAAATTCAGTTTTTCGAAGGTAGTGGACCACCATGCTGGACCGTACAGATAAAGTACAGTAAGCAAATATCAATGTAGAATACCAGAAAAGATCAGAAAAGCCCTTAATATCGTGAAGGTCTGGAACCTAGTATGTTGCTATGGTAACAAAATTTGTTAGGCTAATATTGCGGAGTACTTATAAGGAAACTTACAATAAAAAATCAAATATGATTGTTACAGATTGACTGAGATATTCTTGTTTATCATAGTTGATCGAAATTCGGTTGAGTACATGACGTCATAACTTGCCCAATTTGCATATTTTAAAAACTTGAATATCTCTGGTACAAAAAGAGATATTTGAAAACAGTAAGCAGCGTTTTTACTCTTCTACAAACCTTTTTTTCTATGTTTTAAAATGGCTTACATTTGAATGATGCGATTTTCGTCACAGTAGCACTTTAAAGGTGGTTACTTCCAAAAGACTTCAGCAAAGAGAGTGCGTAAAATATGTAACATTCTTTTGATATCATGAGAAAGTGCCTGACCACTTCTAGCTATATATCCCACTTTTTGAGATGTTTTTCTATTACTTGGAATTTTTTTTGTCGTCATAAATTCCTAAAAAGAGAAAACGCACGCGCATTGAGTCAGCGACGTCATTATGCAAAAAATGAACATTTCATTCTCTTTACTGAAACGCCAAAGCAGCAGCATTATTTTATAACATTATAAGGTGTAAAAGAATATTGATTCGTTGTGATAACATCTGACAAAAGTAAGTCTCCTACACATTTCTTGCTCCTCCTCCTTGGTCATTGGACCATAGCAAGTTTTCTTGCGACATGCGTGGTAACAGCACTTCTGGGACCCCGGACATTGCGAATCGTAGGTACAAAGATCCGTTTGAGGGCATCCAATATCAGAATCCTGAATTGATTTACAGTATCCAGGTTTATAGCGTTGTCTTCCTGTAGATAAACATGAGAAGCTTAATTTTTCTCTTTTCTCACTTTCTCAAAAACATGGCACCTACTAAAAGATAAAATAAAATATCCTAAAAACAATAAGCGATTATTTATCAAAAGGTAAAAACTTTCAATAAAATCAAACGTTTTCGAGGATTAGCTCATCTTTAGGATAAAATGTGAAATAGCTAAAATGAAAACACTGCAGTTTATATTGTGTTTTCAATCAGCGATTGAGAACGCATTTAACGCTGAATCTTCGAATGCTGCTGATTGTGGATGATGTCGATGTACAAGTGAATAATATTTACGCGTAAGTGTATGAGTGGGTGATGCTTATCTACATTTGAGTGATACTAATGTAAAGCTGGATTTTATAGACGCTATGCAAAACGAGTAATTTCTTACAGAGATTGGTAACGATTTTGCACGAAATCGAGGTCGGTCAGCCTTGCATTCACGCCATCTTGAGCATTTATCGTTGTGAGATATGTTGTAGGACTGTTTTTCCTGCAAAATGATGACCAAATTATACAACAAGAGCTTTACTTTAGGCTGGTAGAACAAAATGGCGAAATAGCGCTGGCTGACCAACCTCGTTTTCGGGCAAGGTTGTCACCAATCTCTTTAAGAAATGCTCGTTTTGCACAGCGTGTATAGTGCATTGTGTTGGCATATAACTTGATAATAGTAAAGCAAAAAGGAATATATCAATGATGTATAAGTGGATTATAACGATGTATGATCAGATATTTTATGTAAAATATTTACGATATACTGAATAGATGATGTTGAAATACGAGTAAATGATGTTCTGCAGATGTGGAAGTTAAAAAAAAAATTAGTTACCGATAAAGAGAATTTGTGGATGATTTCCGTTTCTTGAGCCGTTGGTGTTGCAGAAGTTTAAAAAAATATTAAGTTAAAGTAGTGATAATAAATGTTCTCTCATTAGCGAAATGAGTTTCCAATGTTGTTTCTTATTGTTGTTATAGTTTTTTACCAAGGTGATGGGGGAAATGGGGAAAGCAGCAGGGCCTGGACCCGAGTCACTATGATTACTGCTCAGCTGGTGAGCTGTCAATTAACTCATTAAAAATCTCTTATCACAGTCATTGTCAATTAAAAGCTTACAAAAAGCCAAGAGCTATTTCCTATCATAAAATTAATCGTCACCAGTTCTGTAAAAACTGTGAGAACTGTCAGTTTGCAAACGGTACGCTTGTCCTTCAGATCTTTTTCATTGTTGAAAGTATCTTAATTTTAATTTCTGGGAAGTTAATAGTTCGCTTTTAAATTTGCATAACAAACTGAATTTAAGGTCTGTATTTATTTTGTCTGATTCTGTTTTTTCAATGGAAGTTGTGCTTTATGAACAATTTAAACTATAAAAAGTATTTCTTACAAAAATTTGCGTTGTAAAAAAGTAAAATGCTAACTAAGCTTTTGCTTGAAAACATGAGGGTCATAAAGATATTGCAAAATTTTATAGACTGAGTTGATCTTGCCACTTACAAGTCGAATTAAAGATTATAGATATTAGCAGGAAGAATAAAGTTAAGGGCAATTCAAACTTGACATCATAAGAAAGCGGTGATAGGAGTCTGAAGACCACATACATGCATTATAGAACATATGGCTAGCTGCTCTCCGACAACAAACATGTATGACACAAAAAGCTCACCGTAAACTTGTTTATTCCCGTAAGGCAAAGTACAACAATCTTCCCAGGCTTTGTACAATACCTGAAGATTGAGTCCGGCGACTATTACTGTACTTGAAATAAGGACTTTATTTTTTGTAACGTTCCACGATAAGTAAAAAAAATTATCTACTCCCTCAATACCATGTCCAAAGCTTCAATGGATCGAATTGATCGCCATAATACATTCCTAACAGGATAACTAGCATTAAATAGCGCTGTTTAGACACTAT
>JAOTRI020135820.1:0-11074 GCA_028564885.2 Zoanthus sanctaehelenae
ATGATGATGATGATGATGATGATGATGATGATGATGATGATGATGATGATGATGATGATGATGATGATGATGATAACGATGATGATCATGATCATGATGATGATGATCATGATGATGATGATGATGATGATCATGATGACCATGATGATAAAGACAACAATTGCTTTATAAAAGCTTTCCTGTAACAAACTAATTTCAAAAAAGAGATTTTTACTAACTTAACAGCACTACGAAAAACTGCACGCTACTTTCGACATAGCTTGTTGTACTTACTTTCAACACACAGCTGTACATACATACAATCTACATTTAACCTCGATTTTTAGAGTAGCTCTCATATTATAACTTGTTCTACTGAGTTCTAACAACAATAAATTGTTTCAGTCAACTAGAAAACGAACTGAGTCTCATTACCTCTTCATCGGAGTCCAGAAAACCAAGCATACCAGCGGGCTGTGGACAGAACAAAATGAAAACAGTACTTTTAGACACACTTTAAAGTACAAACGTTACGCTGTCATATTACTTGCTGTGAGCCTACAATCTTAGACAAAAAAACGACTTAAAAAAACCTTCCCCCCACACATTCTACAATGTTAAAAAAATTTTTCGTCATTTGATCTACGCACTGATGCATTTCCAAATTTTTCAACTGTGATTAGTAAAGGGAAGGGGGGTAGGGAGGGGAGAGGGTACCTTGTTGCATTATATAAAGCCAAATCATTGAAGTATACCAAAAATAAACTTCAATAACTGAAAATAACACAGATAAAAAGAAGGCTCCATTTCAAATCTTCACAAGAAATGAAATAACAAAACTCTATAACTGCATTAAATAATGTATCTAGCAAATACCGGAAGATGGTATATTAATGGGAAAATTGTGCGTGACTGATAGATTGTCTGAAAGATGAACAGTTGGCGTAGATGCGAAGCTTAAACTTATACTGTATCCTCCAATATACCGTCAAATCAAATACAGGTTTATTTAGTCTTTATTAAATTTTCAACCTCGAATATTGCGTTTCTAGCGTTCTGATTGGTTCACTCGATCTCGGTTATCAGCTCATATACCGAATGACCATATATGGAAACTACCAAAAAATCTTGTTTCTCAATTTATTAATAGTTTTTTGCTATTTTCAAGTGTTGAAAAGTTCGGAAAACTCATGAAATTTAATAAAATAATTCAACCATTCGCACTTGTTGGATATGAGATGATTATAGCCAACTCGGCGCTACGCTCCTCGTTGGCTATGTACCATCTCATATCCACTGCACGCTCTTGGAATAATTGTTTAATGACCCTCCACATGAACATGGGGAGAAGGTGTTACACTTTTCATCTCAAAGCCAAAATACCATTACATTGATCAAAGCATCAGCCTTTGTACTAATGGCGATGATGAAACACTTCAACCTGGAACTGATAAATTTAGGCGTACTAATGGCGATGATGAAACACTTCAACCTGGAACTGATACATTTAGGCGTTGTTAACTGACAAAGTGACGCCTGGAAAGCAAAGTTGGTAAGGTGCCAGTATATCGTGCAGTAGGATAGGGTTCAATTCCTGGCCAAACGCAGGATCTTAAAGTAATTGAGAAGGCGCTGCCTTAGTTCTTACATCTGCAAAGGTATGGTTAGACTTTCGCGTCTTCTCGAATAAGGGCATACAACTGGCCCTCGGAGAACTATGTGTGTTTATTTATATCTGCCTGTATTATCATCATCATCAATATCATTTTTATTATCATCAGCATCATCATCATCTTCTATATCATTACTATTATTATTATTATTATTATTATTATTATTATTATTATTATTATTATTATTATCATTATTATTGTTACAGTGAGAAACTTTACTATTCTTTAAAATTATTCAAGGAGAAACATTACCAAAATTCTGTTAAGGAGTCCCATTGCTGTTGGATGACCAGTTACCCACAGAGCAACAAGATGTCTGCTTAGTTGTCTGAAACAAGTTAAAAACAGGAAAAATGTGGCCGTAAGAATAAAGAGCACTTGCGTATTATCATTTTACTTGAGGATACAGTAATGTTAGCCATAATTGATTACTTAGTGAATTTCGATGATTTTGTACCGTGGCCAAAATAATGACGTCACTAATGATTGTTATTGGTATACATGTCGTTTCAATCTAGACCCAAAATATCGACCCTTGCTCGCTACAGAGTCTCTAGTAGCTCAGTTGGTTAGAGCATCAGACTGGAACACGGAGGGTCGTGGTTCAAATCGCATCTGGGGCTCGGATTTTTTCCGAGTTTCATCCTTGTCATTAACATCATGAAATCACAAGGGAGTTTCTAAATAGCACGTACAGTAAAACAATAAAAGCACACTTTACACTTCAAAGTATTTTTTCGCTGAATCTACAGTAAAAAACACGATATATAGATAAATTATTGAACTTTGAAATTTAAATAGTAATAAAACCGTACCGGTTAGCAAGCATTCTGTTGTCTAAGCTTTGGATGAACATAGCAGTATGGAGATGACGAGGTAATGCCCCTTCAGCCAACGCTAAATCCTGCATCTTGGCGGCAATCTCTGCATCCCCTTCCTTTTGGAACAAAGTTAGCAGACAATAAAAAGGGTGTGATCTGCTCAGCGTTTTAAAACATTTTGAAAGGAGCTTTTACTGTTCAAATAGAAATATAATATACTATTTTATCATAATTTACCTCAATTACTGCTTTCATAACCATGCCTGCGCCTTTTACGATGGCCGTTGATGGGTGTTGGAAAAGTTTAAACATACTGCGACCCAGTTCTACAGGAATGAGCACAAGAGTCTGATCATAAGAACTTAATACATAACTTATAATAACACATCGTACAGAGGTGACAACCAATCATAATTCAGTGCCATATTTAATTATCATTACTATGCACGGCCAATTAATAAGCTGCCCTCTCCAAATCGTTTTATTTTTGGGCTGGGCCAAATAGTAAACGTGACGGCCTCAAATGCACAGGCCGCCATCATTCAGATTGCCTGTGTTAGTGATGCGATGCCTCGTTCAACTAATAAGATCGCGAGGTTACCATTTTAGGGCCGGTTTCTGGCTGAATTTTTTAAAGTGGGCGCTTGCAGTCGTTTGAGTTTCATAGATTTCAAGCAAAGCATATTTTTTCATTTATACAGCTTTTACACTTTATTCATCATTCTTTTGGCGTGATAGGTTCTTGAGGTTTCCCTTTTTTAGTCATAAACAAAATAAAAACTCTTCAATTCTTGTCTTGACAAATAGTAACTGACAAGTCGTGGAGTTGTACTATTGATAGTTATTGGAGAATACCTGCAACCATTTCTAGTAACGTGTCAAACTGTGTCCCATCGGTCGTTTCGCTGAAACAAAACAAAACAATAGTTAACATGCCAAACATTTGAAACATTTAAGCTGGTAATCAAACCTATAACTCTCAGGGCAACAAAGATTATTTAAAAGGGTAAATATGAACTTGACATGCACATGTATGTTCCCCTTATTTCGTCAATCAATCAATCAATCAATCAATTAATAAATTAATCAATCAATTAATCAATTAATCCGGGCCCAGAGGATCAAAGCTATAAATCACAAGCAATAAAGATTATTCAAAAGCTTCGGAAGGAAGAGGATTGGGGAAAAGGGAGGTGGGGGGGGGAGTGAATTTGACCAATGCACTCTTTCTTCTCATATCTAAACGTCAATCAATCATACAATTATTTGAAAAATATAAGCTGATAATCAAAAGTACTGTATTAAACTTTTACTACTAATTCTAAGAAATTGAAATTTTGATAACATTATCACCTCTTTCTTTGATGATCAATTTGGTAAGCCAATGTATTATTGGTACGTTCTGATTGGTTCACTCAGTCTTGGTTATCAGCTCATACACCAAATAACCATATATGGAAACCAAGAAACAATCTCGGTTATCACATTACTAAAATTTTGTTGTCATATTCAAGTTCACGCTTGTGGAATATGAGATGATTATAGCCACGCTCCTCGGCTATATAACATCTCATATCCAAAGCGCACTATAGGAATAACTGTTGAATACCTATAGGTAAGGTAGGACAAACTGTAACTAACTTTTACCTGTAGGGTGGGCACAAGGCGAAATTGAGAAAATCCAACAGTGATGCAATAACAAGGGCGCCAGTGCTCCGACTCTGCAACATTCACAGCGGAAAAGGAAATCAGTTAAAATGAAGGAAGATAAAAAATTCCACATTCAAAATGATCTCCGTCAGCAGGTTTTGCTACAAGCTACATGAAGTCAGTAACGACGATGGCAACATTGGGTAAAACGATAATTTTTCGTTAAGTTTTTTTAAGTAATTGACTATTTTGTCAAGACTACATGCGATTTGCAAACAGAAAAGGCAAATGTTTCCTATTCGGAAACAATGACTCAAACTTTTCTTTACGGCTTATTGTTTACGACAACCGTAAATAAGTACGTACGACTCGACATTTACAACGTGCGACTTTTATCTTCTGAGAGACTGGCGACACTGTGCTCGTTTTTAACTTTTGAATGTTGTTTAAGTATATATAATGTTGGGCAGAAAAAAAAAAGAAAACTGATTCAAATAAACTTAACACTGTTATATGAATATAATAACAAAGACTTTATTTAGGTGTCAAGTCGTTCAAGCTGGCCAAAGGTCTACTAATTGGGGACACCATCTTTACCACTCTAAGGTGGACGGAGACCTTTCACATTTCATCACACAAACACATACACACAGATATAATCTCCGAAGGCCTACGGTTTACCGTCCTTATCCGAGAAGACGTGGAAGTCTAACCATTTGCAGATGTTAGAGCAAAGGCAGCACTTTCTCCTCAATTATTTTAAGACTCTGAGTGTTGGTCCGGCCGGGAATCGAACCCGAGCCTCCCGCACGATAGACCGACACCTTGCCAGTTGGGCTAACCAGACGGCGGTGAAAAATAATTCCTGGTATAAAATTCATTCACTTACCACGTGGGTACTAAATATTTCCAAAAGCGTGGACAAGAATTTCTTGGAGGAGAGAAGCGATGACTTGTTCTGTTGCTCTTGTCGCAAATCATAGTTGTCATGCATTGGCTACATGTAACACACATATGGTTTTTGTAAAAAAAGAAATAAAAAACATTTTTGTTAACATCATTGGCCGAGTAAAAGTTCTTGATCAGAGTAAATATTTCTGCCAGGAAAACATTTCAAGTCAAAGCAACAAAAAATAATCACGATAACTATTATGACATTGATGGTGATGATTACGGTGACGAGGGTAGAAGTGGAGCTGAAAGCTGCTGTTGTAGCTGCTGCTAATGAGAATGATGATGAAGGTGACAGTGAAGGTGAAAACAAATGCTGCTGATGATAATAAAGGTAGCAGTGGAGATGGCAGCAGCAGTTATCCTTATATAAATTTGAAGATATTATCATAGTTTTAGTATAGAGTAGAGTATAGCAGTAGCTTTTGAGGGCCACGGGGTTATCAATGTTTTTATTTATTACTGTAAAGTGTTAGTCTCGTTAAATAAGGCCTGTTATTATTATTGTTATTATTATTATTATTATAATTATTATAATTATCGTTATTAATATTATTATTATCATTATTATTATCATTATCATTATTACTATTATTATTATGAGCAGCTGATGATGATGAAGAAAGTGACGGTAAAGGTGACAGCAGCTGCTGATGATAATAAAGGTAAAAAAGGAGATAACAGCAACTGTTGCTGATGATGATGGTGACAGTGGAGTTGACAGCAGCTAATGCTGCTAATGATGATGATGATGAAGGTGACTGTGAAGGTGACAGCAACTGCTGCTGATGATGATGATGATGATGGTGACAGTGAAGGTGATAGCAGGTGTTGCTGCTGATGATGATGATGACGACGACGATGATGATGATGATTATAATGTAACAAATTAAGATAACAGCTGCCGATGATGGAGGTAGCAAAAGAGGTGACCAGTGATCAAATCGGCATTGGAGTATTAAGATAATTTCTTCCACATATTTTCTTACCCTGTTTTAACCGACATCAACACAGTTTCAGTTTATTTACAACACAAACATCTCTATACATTAAGTTTTACATATTAAAAATAGGAAAGAAACTAAGGGTTTGTAAGGTATGTGTTCGCAGAGATATATCTATTCATTTCATACAATGCAGACTTACAGATATTTAAATAAGATTAAGAAAAGTTTAGATAAAAAACACAAAACATAAACACAAAAAGTAACTCATACGAGTAAAAAATTTGATCAGGAGGAAAACTTAGTTTAAAAGAACTTCTTTTGGCTTGGTCTTAAAAAGGGAAACGTTCTCAGCATTGCTTAAGTCAGAACATATCTGGCAAAATAAAGAAGGTCCCTGGAAAAGAACCGCAAATTTCCTGACGTTAGTAACACAGTACAAAGTGTAAAGCGCACTTAATAGCTTTGTATTAACTTTAAAATCAAACTACAACCTACAAGACAGTATACATAAAAGGTTACCCAGTGCAAAGTATGAACAAAACAAAAACCTAACAAATATTAAGTCAAAAGTAGGTAACTTTGGTTTCCAAACCTGCATCAGGGCACACAACATATCAATTGCTGCATGTGTTACACCGTCATTGTTTCTTTTCAGTGCCTTTACAACCTTAACTCCAACTTTCTCTCGAAACCTGTCGGTAGCATTAAAAAACACCCACAGATTAATTAATCCCATTAACGAAATACAACTGGGGTGCGTTCGTTTCGGCCCCTACTCCAACTATTCCGGATTAGGAATGAAATTTTGAAATTTTCTTCCAGATTCTTAGGACGATGAATATTGTTCCAAATTTAAAATGAAAGAAAATAAAAATGAGTTTTATTACTAAGACATGTTTTTTTTTACTTACATTACAATTTTAATCCACCCAGATATGTTAAGTGCTAGTGCGAATAAAATTATGAAATGAATGTGCTGTTTACAACAGCATGTAACAGTTTACACTAACAATGTCACTAAGAAAAGAAATTACTATGAGGAAACCTAAAATTGACTCGTCTACAATTTCTGGAGTGAGGCTGTTCCACATTTGGACCGTGCATGAAAAAAACGTTCCTTTACAGGGCTTAAAACTTGTAGTTTTTGTTTCTTATCCAAGTGGATACCAGCAACATAAAATTTGGCATCCCTCCTTAAAACATAGCGCTATGAAAGTAAGCACTGTTTCTGAAATGCTTTTTATATACTGCCGACTGTTGGAGACTTTACTTGTAAGGGGTGTCGTCTCCTATTCTCAGTCTCCCTCGGATACGATCGTCCGAAAATTCAAAAGAAAAAAAAGAAAAGATATCTAAGTTTAGAAACATGCTGAGCTCCTAGATAACTGTTTCATTATTAGAATATTTTCAGCCTATTTAAAGTAAAATAAATAACCGTTCAGAAAGCATACAAAAATGTTTACTATAATTAAAACTAATGTTCGTTAAATTTTAGCATTAGACAATTAAACACAAGCAGATTTACTTTGGTATTGTTGTAAATCCTTGGAACCCTGCCTTTGATGCCACAAGTCTTCTGAGTGCTTGAAACTGTTGCTCAAGTTCTTCAGCTGTGATAGCATCTTGGTCACCTAAGTAAGAAAATACCAATCATTGACCAATATAAACCTACTAAAAGTTTAACACGTATCCTGCATTCTGATTGGCTAATCTACTAGAGGTTTATATGTGATAGCCTACTAGTGGAAAAAAGATGGCCGAACAAAATAGTAATGAGTCTCGTTTCACTATAATATCAGAGAATTTCATCTATTTATAATCTATACGCCCTTTTGACCGACTATTAGGAGTAATATGCTAAAATAATTACAGTAGGCGTCTTTTCCTCATGGTCTGCGAGTTTGAAAAGTCATCGAGGCCTTACGGGCTATTGACTCGTAGTCCATTTGTCTAAGGTCTAGTTCTTAAATAGGTAGATTACAGGCGATTTTGATAGACAGTGAGCACTTAGTATGGTATTGTTTTCAGCACAGTACTTAGTGCTAGCTAAAAGCTAAATCCTTTCCAGCCAAGTGGCCCATGGAGCCGGCACTTATCTGCGGTTTCTGTAGTGTTAAGCGGATGAGAGCCTTTAACTCCCCCTAGACGGCACACTAATCTATCGCAGGTTAGCTCCCAGCAGAAATTGGTACTCATCTACCAACAACGGAAGGATGGAAAGCTGAGTTGGCTTAGGCGGAAAAGAAGGTCACACAAATATTCGAATCTCGGCAAAGTACCGGGATCGGAATGAAGACCTTGTGGTTGTACAGCAGAGATCTTACCAACTGTACCAACCACGTCCGCCCAGTGCTAGAGGTGTCCAACAAGGTACTCATGTCACAAAAAGAATTTGCTTTGCTTTGAAGCTATTAAAGAGAATTTTCACGGAACGAGAACGTACCTTCCTGAGCTAGCAAGGCTGTAACAGCACCTGTGATCATTTTCTCTTTGTTTTCCGCAAAAAGCCCCTGGAAACATTTACGATGTGTGAATATAGGTGTGTATAACACTTTTGCTTAGTCACACTCTGAACTGACCTTAAATTTTAATTTAGATCTTGTAACAATTTTTGAAATTTTCGGCCAAATTAATCTGTTTCCTAATACTTGTATAAACTTTCTATTTAAAGTGTCTATACGGCCTACCGGGTTTTTGTGTTATTGATATCTTTATATTGAATAAAAAAGTATTCCCGAAAAAACTTTCGGTTTTGCACCTTCTTTGCCACTAAATCGAGATGTAAAGTCCTTGTGCTGGCCACACCCAACAATTAAAAATGGGCGGGAATAGCTAAGTCTGGGTCCAACAGAGTCTGTGACGTCACTTCGGGAATTATCGACAGCTCATTTTATTGTTTCAATGAACTTCTATACAAAGTCAATCGTTTTTCAATTTGTTTAAGCCAAAAAATGATCAGGTTTGTATGGAAAAGCAACAAAACACTAAAAAAAATGGAGAGGAAAGTATACGATTCCTGAAGTGACGTCACTGGGCCCAAACTTAGCAACTCCCGGCCATTTTCGTTGAGCGTGGTCGGCGCGGAAACTTTAAAGCTTGGTTTTGGGGCAAAAATGCGACGCAATCAAATTTTGTTTTTAGAACACTTGTATACACATTATAGAAGTATCGAAATCGAAAAAAAAAACATTTCTCGCCATATAGTCACGTTAAGTTAACTTCTTCTCGATTCTTACTTTCTGAATTTCCTAATTTCGTAACATTTGTGACAAGAAAAACTGGTACCTTTAAATAAATCACAAACTATAAGACATGCATAAAAGAAAACAAAAGAGTATCTGAACACACCTCCTGCGTGACGGCCCAGAGCAACCCATTGTATGGAATATTGCAGTTAAATCTAACAACTGCATCTGCAAATTTACCTGTTTGAAAGATCATTGTTAATAAGCAAAAACTAATAACTAGTCTTTTCAACTAAAAAGGTTTTCAGTTCTTCTGTATGTAGTTAAAAATATCTATTCTACTAGGTTTAAACTTTTTCAGAAATACTCAACGTGGAAAGTACATATGTGCACAGTTTTTTGAAATTATTACTTTTAGACTTTTTTGTACCTTAAGTACACATCAACTTATTTAAAGGTATTGTTTCAAATTTACCTTGAGGCTGTGCTAGGAATTTTAGATGTTGACTTTCCACATCTTCGTCGACTGGAGAAATGAGGGGCGATAGTCTAAAACCTATAAAACAGACAGAAGATTATGTCAAGACTGTCTCAAATATCCAAACTTCATCACGCTTAAGTATTCAAAGCACCAACCGAATCTAGGTGATTTTAGTTTGCGTCCAAAACTTAACAATAATTATAAGTTCATTGTATTTTCCAAGCTGTACGGGCATAAATACAATAAATCAATAAACTAGTTTCTAGTTTACATAATAATTATGATAAATTTAAAATAACACACTGAATTAAACAGCTGTTCCTCACTACGTTAAGAGCTAATCAAAAGTGTAAACAAAACAATAGCATTATGTGCCCGCAATTCGATGCTTCGAGGGTACTACCATAGTAAAAAGACCATTTTATCCGTGGTGAATTAAGTCGTCATGATTGAGACGGGGGAATTTGGGATCTGCATTATAAATTGTCTACAATTGGCTACAAAAAGTTTACAAACTCCTGCTGTCCACGTGATTTTTGTGCATTGTAGCTAAGCTAAATCATTTAATGAGTCGAGAGGCTCATTGCAACCAGTGCCATGTTTGCCAGTACTCACTACAGACCCAGAGAAGGTGGGAAGCTGAGACAATGTTGGTGGAAAAAATAGTTGTGCACAAAAGTTCAAATTTCGAGTGAGATAGAGAACCATCCTTAAACGGTAAATATTTTGTTAACAACGCCAATGGCACTATATCAACTTACTCTTTACATTTCAACCTAGAAACTATGAAAAGAGAAACGTTTGCCGGTTGTCAACTAAGTTAAGACACAAAACACGTTCTCCACGCCGTCATAGCTTGGTGAAAACCGATGCGAAAGTTTGAGAGAATTCGAAAACAGATCAGTAAAATCCTTGACGCATCCAATGGTTTTAACCTGCTAGAGAATTCTCACAAGATTTTCACTGGACTATGAAGGAATAGATACCATGTTTTATTTCTTTATTACAGTTATTTTCCGTCAACAAAAAGAAAAATATAAAAGAAGCACAAATATGTGTTTAGATTTCTTTCATGAAACTGTAACTTCTCACAAGTTGGAGACAGAGCCAACCATATTGCTCATGTCATTCTTGTGATTTATAGCGCTATAAAGACGTTATTAGGGCAATCAAAATGCATGAACTATACAAATTATTAAATTAATAATTATATTGAAATCTACCAATTGTTATAGATCATTATTAATAACCAATCTTTGCACAGCTCCAATTAATCTTAGATCTTGATGATATTTAAAAGAAAACCTCATTTAAGAGTGATTGTCCGAGAAAACCGGGCGGGGGCAAAAGATGGGGGTCCGCCGATTTCCACCAAATTTTCAGCAAT
>JAOTRI020135831.1:0-11074 GCA_028564885.2 Zoanthus sanctaehelenae
TTTTACTGGTTCTCGTTAACACGGAGTTGCATTGTATGGTTGGGGTAAGGTTTATTGTGCATTGTGATTCTTTTGTGTTTTTATCCAATTAAAAGAGACTTTTTAAACTACTACGTACCGACCCGTACTCATCTACCTACCACAGAAGGATGGAAAGCTGGGATGGCTTAGGCAGGAAAAAAAGGAAACACAAATATTGGAATATTGGAAAAGTGCTCTGGGATTGAACTGGGGACCTTATGGTTGGAAAGCAGAGATCTTTCCAACTGTGTCCTCCATGTTCACCCAATTCATTGTACAAATAAAAAAAAACAACAAAATTTTAATTGTTAATTTCTTTTCAAAATGATTTTGCATAGATTTTGTGTTAACTAACGTTGACTTGTTTAATCAAAATTACTCAACACTGATTAAAATTTCAAGAGGTTTCGTGAGGAAAGTATTCACTTACCAACTAAAATGGCACTATTTTTCATCATGTTTAGTGACTGTAGAATGAGTGGTGTCGGAGCTGGCTTAGGAGGTACTAGAGCTGATGCAACTGCTCCATAGAATGCACCTGAAAAGCAAATTACTTTAAAACCAACTGTAAATTGAAAAGAAGGAGAAGAAGAAAGAAGGGATGGATTAAGAAGAGAAGAAGGAAGGATAGGAGACAGAAAGGAAGGGGAGAGTGGAACAAGTAATTTATATTAGTTGATTGTTATTATCACAAACAGGTTTTAAGATCTTTTAAACTGTTAAGATTTAAAAAGCTTTTTGTTCAATTTTTGGTTTTTGTATGTGTTGGTTTTTATAAACTCTAAGTAATCAATTAATGGCTTTCTGACAATTTTGTGAGTTAGCTTTTATTAACCAAATTATAACTATACAAATATATATAATAAAGTATTTACTATATAACTACAACTACAACAATCTTCGTACATGAAATATGTCATTTGTGTATGTTAACTGTGCAATGACCAAAATGCCACTTGTCAACGAAGTATTTGCAACACTGAACCGACTAATCAAGATTTTCGCACATTTATTGACGGAATCGTGAATTCAATGGTTTTCTGTGATTTTACAGTTCAGAGTTTTGCTTTATAAGTTAACACATCTGTTGGTCCTTTGAAAAACAACATTAGGGTACATTTAAGAAGCTGCACTTACCAACCGCGGCGCCCTTTGCACCGAACATCATGGTTCTTTCCATGCAATTATGGCCATCAAATTCATCTACGCGAAGATCTCCTTGGTTGCGCATTGCATACAATATTTTTTGTACTTCGTAAATCCGTCTTGTTGTCGATCGTAGAAAATCCAAACATTTTCTTCAAAACCTGAGCCCGCAGTTTTAATTGGTACCCAGACTCCATGTGGATATATTTTGTCGTGTCCTCCGAGCACCGAGACTGAGTATTTTTGCTGGCCAAACGTTTGATTGGGTTAACTTCGGCCTGGAGCGAGCCGAACTCCCATAATAGACCTATGTACATGTCACGGCATTTTCACGAACTGGTTTATTTTTAGATCGCTATTAGCAGGAAATATCAATAGAAGTTTCAATCCCGGAGCAGTCAGACAATTCATACAAATTTAAAACAGTAATTTTATTGATCACGTTTGGACCCATGTGATTGGTTTGAATTCGCAATCTGAACTGAAAACAGGTAGGTTCGTAAAACCTCCGTGACACTAGAACATTAAAGTTGCTCGCTCCTACTTATGGGCTCGTGCTTCGGCGTGTCCTTCGTATTCTATTCGGGGCCAATCATAGGTGGACATTTTCTTTTCTGCAGGGGCTAGGCATCACATGCATTTTACCACGGAAGAAAAAAAGATTTTACCACAAGGGAAATGTGTTCTTATTAAATTTCATCTGTTTTGCTAAAGCAAGTTTTTACTATTGAAACGTCTAAATTTTGCAAATGAGTCCAAAAGAAAGCAGTGGTCGAGTTGTGGAACACCGAAATACTGGACTCAGTCCTGCTGCAAATCAGCGATTCTTATCATTTAAAACTTTTTCGACCTCGTTTCAACATGTTTCAACATATTTAAAAGTGGGTGGCAAACGGTTTCAACATTGTTGTTCGATAAAATCGAATGGATGTTGAAACAAATGGTGAAGCCGTTTGCGCGGGGCTTACTGTTAACATTAATTTGTCAAAACTGATCGGACTTGCAATTTCTGATCTTTGCGTTTAGCAGATTTTGGGGTCGAGTCTGTCGCCCTCGTGAAAGAGCGATTTATGTCTGACAAATCAAGTTTTCTACCGAACAATTAAATCTGATAATAATTTATTATCGTTACAATCAAATAAATAACTGTAAACCAAGTTATTTGATTAATTATTATTTAATCAATTATTTAATCAAAGCAAGCTATTACTGAGTTATTTATTCACTTTCTTTTCGGATCAAAAGCTTGTAGATCTTGACCTCGTGATAAGCTAAAAAATGACCCCATACGACTATGCACGCCTAGTGAAATCGGGATCATTTGGCCTACTATATGAACATGTATTTTATTCCATTCAAATCTATATATGTATGTAGTACGCACAGGGACAACTAGGTTTCCTCCTCGGGTTTTGACCTCTGTACCAAAACCCCGCGGGGGCAATGAAGCGACGTGACTAATACTTCCGTATAGCTACGACAATCATGCACAACGTCATTCATCACAAATCCATGTTGTAAGTGGCTTCCCTGAAACGCTCTTAGATGGGAGTGGTTGATCTTAGCTTTGAACACCAATAAAAGGTCGTTACTTTACACTTTGGTCGTGTTGACATCTAACGATCGCTTTCTAAAAATCGCGAACAGGCCTATTTTTTAATTAAAATGAAAATGAAAGAATTCTTTAGTTAGCTGTCTTTATACATCATATCAACCATGGCTAGCATTTGATCTCGAATTGCAAAGAAAATGTCATGCAGAGGAAAAGTAATACCAGTGAAACTAACACCACTTGCGGGCCGGGAGGCGGAATTTTGAAACATGAGTCACGGCGGAAAATTCATTAATCACGAGATTTTATGTTCGATTATGCGTTAAGAATCATAAATCACGAACGGCAGCTAGGAAGTCAACTAAGAATCGCGGAATAAGTTTTAGAATTCATCATGAATTACGTGGCTTTTTTAAAAGAACATCTTTAGCAGAACAATGAAGTTGAGATTTGAAAAAATTCTAAAAATAGTTGCAAGCTACACGCCTAGGCTGTGGCTGAAAATAAATGAAAATATTTCTTGTTGAAACTTTACTGGACCTTACTGAATCTTGAAATTTACACCATTTAAAATTAAAAGTCATTGTATCTACTGTTATTCCAAACGATAATGTATTCATGTACTATTAAAGTTCCTCAGAAGATCAGCGCTCCTTTGGTTCACTTGAAACAGCCAAATGATTAAGAACAAAGTCAATGATTCTCAGGAAAATCGGCTACTGGTTCTTATAAAAAAACGTGTATTGTATTTTAAAATATCTAGGAATCATGATTGATTTCTCTTCTTCTCCGAATTACGTGCAGAACGTTTGTTTTCCTTGTGGCGCACTTTAATATTTTTGTTTTCTTTTTCAAAATACGTTTAGCACGTGCTTCTCTACCTATTTATAAGTTTTGAAAAAATAGAGAAGGCTATCTTGAATATAGAAATGACGCGGAAACCAATTCACTTTTACTGCTGTAGTGCTAAACTTAACTTTAAATTTTAGTATTAATAATTTCAGTTTTTTTTTGTCTCACGACAAGCCACTTAGATATAGTTCGCGATCTTTCGACTGTTTACTGAGCACTAGTGTTCTTCATCGCCTGAAGAAGACTAGCAGTAAGCAGTCGAAACGTCGCGAACTCTATCTAACTGAATTGTCGTGAGAATATATATAAATCATTCAATAGCCACGATGAATACCAAACTATTTCATAACAAATTTAATATTGTTTAATTAATTGCACTGTCATGGCTATACAAACTTGTAGGTTTTCACTATCAAAAAACGATCGCGCCATTCTCAGTCGGATGCACTTGACTTTTGGATGGTACTAATATTGGAGCCATTAATTGACTAGTCAGTTGACTTAATTGCTACCTCGGTTTTGAAAGGTCACGGGCTAAAATCAAATTGTGGAAGTTTTAAATAAATTAGATTTCGAAGTTTAATAAACTCTAATTTCGTTTTCATATTGTTGCTTCACACTTTTCAATGTTACATGCGTCTTATCAGAAATAAGCTTAAACTGTTTGATTATTAAAATATAGTGATAGTTCGCTACTATATCTACCTGCCAATGTTCAAAACAGGCTTCTTCCCTTAAATCAATATATTATAGTCGGATAAAGGAAACATGCATCACTTGAAGTTGAAGTTACAACTTGTCACAGTCATGAGTCAAGTCACACTTCATGTCATGATAAAATATCCATGTCAAAAAAAACAATATTAGTTTTGTTTATCTCAACTCCAGTATGCATGGTTGTACGAGTCAAACATTTTTAAAAGCTGCAAACAGGACTCTTTTTGAAAAAGAAATATTTTTGTGAACAGTTGACAAGAGTTGTAGTTAGGTTTCATATCCTGTCTATTGTTCCTTGAGCAGATCAACAGGGAAAACAAGAGCCAAATTAGAGAGGTCAGGCATGAATTAGTGAGAAGTTGTCGTTTGTTTGAATTCGACATCATAACTAGATGCTGATCTATCAGGCTGATTCCGTCATTGTTCGTCTTTCAGGGAAGATAACATCTGCTATTAAACAAACAAGGGCCGTTCAAGAAAGAATACATTGTGAAAAAGTAAAAAGAACAAGAGAAGAATTGAAAAATAGTTCCCTACTCTGAATGGCTGAGAAAGAGCAACTTTCTTCAAAATATCGCTGCCCGTCTCTTCGCTTGGTCCTCCTAGCAGTTGATATACTTTGTTTTGCAGCAGCCGCTGCAACTGTGGCACTTATGATGCTTAAGGTAAACCCTTTCACTCGCGGGTTTTACTGTGATGATCGCTCAATATCAAAACCGTACAAGAAAGACACAATTTCTCGAGGATTCCTCGTGTCCATGTGTTGTCTTCTACCGGCAGTAATCATTATTGTTACAGAAACTTTCTATTTCTTCAAAAATTTGCGGAAATTTCGAAAAGATCCTTTGTGTAGGTGTGCACAAAGGAACTCGCTATCTTTTAATGTCCTAGAGATTTACATAGTGTTTTTATTCGGCGCTATTTTTACGGTGCTTTTGACTAACATTGGCAAGTACAGCACCGGAGCTCTCAGACCACACTTTCTAGAAGTATGCAAGCCAGATTTATCTCGCTCAAATTGTTCAAGTGGATTCATTGAGCATTATGTCTGTACGGGAAATTCAAAAGTGATCAAAGAAGCACGTCTTTCGTTTCCATCAGCCCATGCTTCTCTTGCAGGTAAATTCGAAATTATAATTTGCGTTTAATATTTGTAAATTCCTAAATGTAGGTTATAAATATTATAGCTTTTATTTTCATCCACAAGCATACAAAGTATTTATCACTGAGGTCTTGTAGTAAATCTTATTTGTGTTCATTGTTATGCACTATAGTTTTATTACAATTTGTTTTGTTATTCAAATCTTTTGCTTGCGAGAAAAAAATGTTGGTGAAATCTTTGCACTCTTATTGAGAAAAAGAAGACCTTTTGTACTGACACTTAAACTTAAGACTATAAAACAGGTTGATAGAATAATCGGCTCCCGTGAAATAAAACTTATTTACTCATACTGAAATAATAATGAATCTCATAATCTTTGGAAAGTGAGATGTTGTTGAACTTTTAAAATAATTTCCATTCAAGTTTTCATTACACTAATTAGAATAGCTCTCGTTTTTGATGAAAAACTACTCTTAATGTAAACAAACAATCAGAGGTGCAATGTCCTTTTGCAAAAAAACAATAAAATTAATATTATTGAAAACGAATTTTGTTCTTAAAACTTATTACAATGTAAGTTCAATTTTAGAAGTTTTCAAGAATAGGTTCAATCCGTTTTTTCACGAGAATTCCTTCAGTAAATCGGAAATAGGTTTGGTACAACCGGAAACATGTATCAAATAACTGGAAAAATTATTGTGACTTGAATTTCAATTCAGTTTTTTAAGCGGCGGTGGTTAAGAATTGGGGATCGATTCTTTGTGTTTAAAAAGATGCGAAGAAAGTCTTTGTTGGTTAGTAAATGAATACACGCTTTATAAGAACAATGAGGCTCAGATTGGTTCTTTAAAAAATGAAAAGAAAAAGTTCAGGACAAAGCTGAAAAAACAGTAAAAATGTTTCCGCCTTTACTAGTAATCTTTGTAATATTATACGGTTCGCAATGTGCACAGAATCCCACCCCCCCACCCCTTCACAAAAACACTGTTCTCCATCTGCTATCATAATTATCTACTGTTGTTGTAAATGTTATACGTATTTATCATTCATGTAATGTTAGAAGTTCCTCGAACTGTTGTGCGTGTATGTTTCACAGAAAAACTGAGACAAAAATTGAGGTCGATCGTCGAAGCAGCAAGAAAATTAATAATAGATAGTCGTGGACTACATGCTGCTACAGCAATACAATTCTTTCATTTGTACATGTTTAGTGATATAGAGCAAACACAGTTTTTAGTAGTCTGATCAGTTTAAAATTTTTAAAACAGCCGTTTTCTTGTGTACCCTTGTGACTCATATAGGCTATAGCCTAACAATATCTACAAGTTTGGGTACCCTGTGTGACTCATATAGGCTATAGCCTAACAATATCTACAACTTTGGGTACCCTGTATGACTCATATAGGCTATAGCCTAACAATATTTACAAGTTTGGGTACCCTTTGGTTTTTAGCTACGCATTCTTATCCTCTTGCACAGCACCATGGTAAAGTAGTGATAAAGTAGCGACCGCTGATACCAGCAGTAACTACAATAAACAGTGGAACTCAGTCAGTAAGCCACCAACAAAAAAACCCGGCCGTATTAACGGATTAGGGTCAAATTTCATAACTACGCTTGCAAAAGCAAAGCAAGGGACAAGGATTATTCGTCATTTTCTCACTTGAAAAGAATCAGAAGATGTGAAACCTGTTGGAAAAGCTGTAAATCGAGGTGACGGATGAAGTCCCTTGCGTTTAAACAGAAATTTAAGAAGCTTCTGAAAAGTCAATGCGTAACAGTGAAAACTGTGAAAACCTGTTGTATGATGACAGAGATCCCTGAAACTGACATATCACAGGCATCTTAGTTTTCTCTGGTGGCCGTATTAACGGAGTTAAACTATAAAAATTATATGAGCTGGGAATTTAAAAAAGTGGCCGTTGGCCGTATTAACCGGGGTTTTTTTATAATTAAGAGAATGTATATCCATTTTGCCGGGGCCAAAACGGAAAAATAATAGTAATAATGAGGTGACCGTATCACGGGTAGCCGTAAGGTGGTGTTTCACTGATTATCTAAATTATATAGCGTATAAAGCCCTTTGTCGAAGTGAAATAAAATATTTTATACCGCTAGATATTTTCTGTTCAAGACAAAGTAGCTACAAAAAGAATTAGTGGTGCAAAAACTAACTAAGTGTAGAGGCAAATGTGCTAGTACTAGTAGCTAACTTGAAGCCACGTTAGAGGGTACTATGGTCACGTTGGTTGCGTGCTTTACCCGTAAATCTACCAATAAAAAATAGTGAGACTGATTGCATGGGCAGCTGTTTTGGATTTTCTAGGCCTTATCAACATGGTATAGCGAGCAAACAGGCTCAGGTTCCCAGAAAGAACATATGTTGTGGTATAAGCGTAATGCTTGTGGGATGTGGCTATGAAGATGTTCTTTCTGGGAACCTAAGCCTTGAAAGGCCAAAACAGCTGCCCATGCAATCAAGCTCACTATTTTTTACGGGTAAGGCCTACTACCAACGTGGCCATAGTGCCCTATATCGTGGCTTCAAGTAAGCTACTAGCACATTTGTGCTATCTACACAAACGTACTAAAGCTGAGATGCAACTGACAATTGTCAACGTATCAATGTGCATTAGGAAAATGGTGTTCACTGATCTTAAACAATTTTGATACCTAAATGATGTAAAGCAGTGGACCAGGTCACAAATGAAGAGCTTTTGGAGGCAAGCTGGGCAAGGTCCAGTCGACCTTTAGATCAAAAAGACAAAGTGGGGCTGGCTTGGTCATATTCCGGGAAAGCCAGCAACTAACATCACACGCCGCCCAGCCCTGGAGTGGAACCCGCAAGGAAAAAGGAAGCGAGGCAGGCCTAGAACAACATGGAGGAGATCAACTGTCTAAGAAGCGGTGGCCCAGGACAAAATGAAGTGCCGTTCCCTCGTCAGCGACCTATGCTCAAGCTTGGGGCAAAAGGTTTAATTAACTAAGTGGACCAAGGCAAGATCCTTTGGGAACTCAACACATTAAAAAAAATCAATCACCTTTGTAATGATTTTGTCTCTGACTTCTCTTGCTACTTGTCTCCTATTCAGGCTCATGTTTACTTTCTTAAAATTTTAAGTGAAATGGGCTTGGGTACGAAACTTTTTTGTGCCTAATTAAGGGAGTGGAGGAGATGAGGAAAAGAGATGCTTTTCAATTTTTCCTTATATTTTACGACTGAAATTTATTTGAGCAAAGTAATTCCGGTAACCAGGCTGCCAGTTCTTTATCGTTCCTTGCTCTGTTAATACTTTGTGAATAAATTAAAGTAAATACTTATAGGCAAGTATATTTGTGTTTTCAAAAACATATCTTCATAACGAAGCAAGTAGTTGCAGCCATCATAAGCAACGCGAAAACTAATAACAAACATTTTTTATATTTCATTTTGCAGCTTATGCGATGGGCTTTGTGGTTCTTTATGTGGAGTCCAGAATTCGAATCCCAAAGAGCAAATTATTAAAACCAACAATTCAGCTGGCTGCCATTGGTCTTGCCCTTGGTACGGCGTACAGTCGAGTGTCGGATTATCAGCACCATTGGGCTGACGTTGTGGCTGGTCTAGTGCTTGGAGTACTAATGGCAATGCTTTTCAGCTGTCGCGTGTTGAAATTGCATCACGTCCATTCACGGCGTTATCTTAACAAGTCGGCTGTCTCTGTTACAACAATAAACACTCAGATGTAATGGATAAAGGTTATTGACTAAAATGAATTGGTATCGAATGAGAAACAGACAAAATTAAGACGCTGACACACGGTGCAACATTTCATGCAACATTCCGCGCAACAAAGTTTTTGGAGGTGGATACACGGTACAACAAAATCGTGCAACATTTCTCGTAATAATGCAACATGCTTACCGACAAAACATTACAATAATCAAACTGGCATCATTGAAAGAAAACTTGCTGCGCGCAATGTTGCAAAGTAGAGCGTAATTGAAATTCAGTTTAGTTGCGTGCAATGCAACAAAATTAAACTTTGGACACACGTTGCAGCCCTCTTAACATCGAAGTGTTTTTGTAGTCTTTTTGTACAAGAAGTTCTTCCATTTCATCTTCCAATTTGTAACTAGATAAGCAAAACATCTTTTTGGGGGCTTCATTTTTGTTTTTGAAAGAAAACAGTGGTTAAAATTGGAAAAGCAAACTTTTAGGATGCGCGGTCACCAACATTTCCCGTCGATTTTTCCCGCTCTCAAACGCAACAGCAAATTTTCGCCGGGTGTTTAACAGTTTTCAAGATATTAACCAAAAGGCAACATTTTACTTGAACTAATCCATGCGCGTTGAATATAATATATCTACTTGAAAAATACTTAGCCGTGGATCGTAAAAATATATATAGGTTTCCAAATAAAGTTTCATCATAAATCAGTAGGTCAAGCAATCACTGCATGCGGTGGCCAAGAGAAACTCACATTTCTCAACTTTGGTGTTCAACCTGATAACGCGCTTGTTGGAGTCCGTGACTACAATTCGAGAACGTCTTGACATGCGCAGTAGCTGTCAAGTTCCAAAAATATTTCCGGTTTGACGTTCGTGAATCAAGAACGTTCGATTCTTAAGTTACCTATTTTCTATTACGCGAACATTTTCCATAATCCATATCAAGTGTTACAAACTCTCAAGTATTGAGTGTTACTTAATGCGTATGTGATAAAGAATGAGGTCTGTTTCCAAAATGGCAGACTGTAAATGGATGAATTTTTAAGTGAATCAACGACCCTGGAAATTCACCAATAACCAATAACGAGTTAGTCAACCTCGATCCCAGGGTTCTCTCCTCAAAGAACCTGGTGATGAGGTTGCGGATTTGTTTTCTAGTACTGAGACTGCTAAAATGACCAATTTTTGTTATTATAGGCCTACATCACATTTCCGTAAGCAGATGATTTGCTGGGGGTGGGAACAGATTTCTTTCGGACCAACACCCCAGCATGACGATATCTTATTACAACTTTATGTTTTGAGGAGTATAAAAATAACAAATTTCGATGTAAAATTGAACTTGCTGGACTGACACAATAGTTTTGTTTATTTGATTATTGAGTTTGCTTTACAGGTGAATGAAAGTGTGTCTAAAAGTTGAGTAATGATTATTAGCCATAGTAAACTTTGTTTCTTCATTCATTACTAATATAATCGAGTGGATTTAGTGAACCTATACGGACTCACGCCAAATAGGCCCTTTTCAGTTAGAGGTCACGTGCATAGATACCACTTAGCAACAGCAAACTGGATGGCAAGCGTTTCATTTGTTTTGAAAGTAATCCACTCATTGACCACAATAGACCGTAAAACTTCGCTAAATTATAAAAAGAAAGTATAGAAAAGGTCAACTGTGCATGTTGTCTTACCTTGTGAAGTCGCCATTTTGCCTTTTGTCACGACCAATCAGTCAACCACGGATTTTCATCTACTTCTTCAAAGAACATGTATACCTAATACCAAATATGATATCCTATCCCAGACTATAGGGCATAAAAACCATACCCTATATAGGGCGGCACGAACATGTATACCTAATATGATATCCTATCCCAGACTATAGAGCATAAAAACCATAACCTATATAGGGCGGCACGAACATGTATACCTAATACCTAATATGATATCCTATCCCAGAATAAAGAGCATA
>JAOTRI020135841.1:0-11073 GCA_028564885.2 Zoanthus sanctaehelenae
TCAACACCCTCGTAAAACCTGTCCTCCTGTATGGGAGCGAGACTTGGAAGACAAATGTGAAAGACTACGAGAAGCTTGATTCCTTCCAATACCAATGCCTAAAGAAGAGCCTGGGCATCTTAATTCAGGCCTTATGTAATATCTTTAGATGAGCTGAACCAAGAGACAGGATTGGCCCGAATGATTGTAGAAGTCAGGAGACGCAGATGGAGATTTCTCGGGCATGTCCTCAGGATGCCGCAACAACACCACTGCGTAACTGCACTGACATGGGCACCTGATGGTAGAAGAAAGGTGGGAAGACCAAAAACAACTTGGAGACGGTCGATAGAGAAAGAGAGGGCAGAGGCGGGCTGGAAATCTTGGGAGGAAGCTAGGGCAGTAGCACGTGATAGGACACGATGGCGGAAGAGTATTAAGGCCTTATGCGCAACAGAGCGCAAACAAGTTAGGTAAGGTAAAAACAAGCTTTCAAAAGATATGTGCTGAACTGCTAAAGTATTCAGTGAAAGATGGCCACGGCGATGTCCGCCTGTAGTTTGTTTTGTCGCTGTACCCGAGGTGAGTTATTTTTGTTTAATTTATACCATTTTGCACAATTGTCGAATTTATATTTACTGCAACAATGTTTTTTCCACGTAATTATTTGCAGTTTCTTTACTTTATACTTATATGCCGTTGAGTTAGCGCGTTTGTTTGTGTAGCTTGAGTCTGACTATTGTCCTTTGTCACGACGTCCTACTTTTTAAAAATACCTATCGGCGGGAAATCAGTTTGAAATATAAATTTTAAGGTTTAATATTCATAAAGAAACTACCTTTTCAAATTACGTTACACGCCATCCGTAAATTATTATCTTGTTAATCGAGACTTGTGACAGCTCACGTGGGAACTAGACTTTTCAATCACATATCTGCCGGTAAGATTTTAAAATGCCTCGTAGTTGCTAGAAATTTTGTTACATAGCTTTTTTATTCACTGAAATACTTAAACTCATTAGAAATATTTTAAACCTAGAATATTTTTTTTGTAAATGTACAAATGTTTACATGTCTGCTCGCAAATCTTTTTTACTTTACCATTTACGTCACAATTATGAATAATCCTGGAAACTTTTCCAGTTAGCGTTGAAGTTGTGAAACTAAAGTTCTTATCTTAACCTTGTACGACTTGCAACAGAGTATTGGGAGCTTTAGTTTTTAAATCTAATTATTGCAAAACGAATCAAGAGTTTATTTTGATATTGCAGTGACTAAATGCCCGACAGCTGTCAAAAAATGTTGTTGATTTAGCGATTTCAGAAACGTTTTCGGTATTGCAGTAGTCGATTTTGTCGTGACTAAACTGAAACTGAAACGTTTTACATGGCTCAAAGTTAACGATTTTGTAGTTCTGTGCTAATCATTACCTGTTATATTATTAGCAATTTACAATCAATAATATTGACATCATTTTAAATTAATAAAAATATCAAATAATATAGAAAAATTAAGAGAACAAAGAAATGGGAAAAAAAGGGAAAAAAATAAAATAACCAGGAACCCATAGTTTCTACCAATAGGAGACTGCTGCAACTGTACTTGAAAAAAGTCGAAAATTTAGTATTGCTGTTCTTATTGGAACATTATTTGCACTTGTTTTTTATCTTATTTAACCACTTATCATTGAAATTAATATTTTTATACTGCATTTTATCATAAATATAACTGCATTTCGTTAATCAACAGTTTTTGGCGGATGTCAGTCATTTAGTCTATTTGTAACCCTTCCCAACTGTCCGACGTTTTTCAGCCACTGCATTTTAATATACATTACTAAAATGAAGGGAAAAAAATAGAATTGAAATCGCCTTTCATATACACAGGTTCATCGGTGGAGTTGTGAATTCTTCCAATGGCTGAAAAGTTTGTGGATTACCTTACATTTGCATATGCTTGTTATTTCGTTATTTTCATGATGTTGATTTTTCTAAATAAACTTAACAATAATTTTGTCATATTTGAGTATGGTTTGTTTTACTACAACATTCTAAATAATTACAGCTGTAGCCACATGCAGTTCTCAACTGCCTATTTTTTTATTTATGAAGAAAGATCGTGTTTTTCAAAGTCGTGAAAATTGTTGAACATTTAGCAGCACTGAAAAC
The DNA here is from genome assembly GCA_028564885.2 of Zoanthus sanctaehelenae. Taxonomy (NCBI): domain Eukaryota; kingdom Metazoa; phylum Cnidaria; class Anthozoa; order Zoantharia; family Zoanthidae; genus Zoanthus; species Zoanthus sanctaehelenae. The sequence goes on from JAOTRI020135841.1 coordinate 2,147, forward strand.
TGCATGTTTTTTATTGGCTCGGATGTTTTGAATGGCCTGAGAATATGGACATTGTGGTAAATGTAAACGTTTTCACTATCAAAGTCATTCAAGATTTTGAGTCTTTAAAAGGAGGAGCATCAAAAGTGAAGTCGAATGACATAGCTCACAGAGCTCTTTGATCTTGGATCTGCAGTTAATATGCTTATTTCGAGATTTTTGCAATGTCATTTTTGTCATTGATTTATAAACTATTAGATTGAGAACGATCCATAACATATGTTGAAACGTGTTTGTATTAGTATCAGTGGCGGATCCAGAAATTCTAGAAGGGAGGTGAAAAATACAAAGAATTCACCAGTAACTCTAGGAGAAGAAGGATGGCAAGTACAAAGAATGTACCAGAAATTTGAAGAAAAGGGTGGGGGGGGTGAAAATTCACCCAATTCACCTCCCTGTATCCGTCCCTGAGTATTCATTGCATTGCTCTACTGTAAAATATTTCACTCATAGAATTCATATAAAACTACATCCTGAGTACGACTGAGATAATAATTTTTCCTTATCTTCTTTATTAAAGATATCACTGTCACTGAAATCATAAAATTATCTATGTATTTATTATGTAATAAAAAAGTTCACATCGGCTTAAACCTGTGAAGTTTATCTACTCAGTCTGGAAAAAGATTTCGCTCCTTTGCTTCTCTCGCTAAACTTCAAATGCTTGCGCCACCGTCAAATATTTTCTATATGTATGTATGTAATGATATAAGAAATGTTTTCACTTTTCTGTATTAAACCAAATGTGGGCGAAATCGGCCAATTATGAATAAGATCTAAAGGTTAACCGACAACTCATCTTAACAGTCAATTGAAAACTCGCGTGTAATTATCTTGTGTTCATATCCTCTCAGTATTAGCTCTTTGATTCAGTGAAGTACATAAAGACTATGGTATTCTTGTTCAAGAACAACCAACCTACCATTTAATTAACTTTTTGATGAGAAACAATGCACAAAATTTTATCTTTAAAACTAAACATTTTAAAAAACAGCTTAATTTTGGCAACTTGTTGAAAAATGTCATTTTTTAGTATATTTTAGTTAGTTTTATCGACAACTTGTAGCTTAATCTACTTCTCGGATGACATAATAACAGGACCATTCTCTCGCTAATAAATTGTGAGTTTTGAAGTCACGGACCAGAAGATAATATGATAATTAACAGACTCTAAATCTAATCGCTCGGCCAAGGTTAATCCGGAAATGATTTTTTTGCCATCACCATTGCTACATTAGAACGATAAAGTCATTTAAATGTACAAAAAAAACACAACTGGTAGACACACTTTAAATCTATTTACCTTTTTGCCTCATAGTTAGGTAGATACAGATTGGCTTTGTAGTTATTTCACAGGACCTGTGCCTCTTATTTACTAAAATATTCCAAAAATATTCTTGATAATATTGCTTGCTATGACATATTTTTTGACTAAAAAATATCTTAGTTAATAAAAATGTTTCTTTTATTCAGGTTTACATGAAATGTTTAAGTATTGATTAGTCATTATATCTATTTAAAACTTTTATTAAAACAATTGTACTAAAACATTTCTTTGTTTCAATTAGATTTTCAAAATAAGAATTAGCGATAAGAATCAATCAGTTTCGAATCGAAGTCATACTGATTAGATGTTAACGAAGTAAAACTAAAACTTAGGTTTGTTGATGTTGTTGAACGTTTTTCATTTTTATGGTCAGAGCCTTATTGCTTTCGCATTATTAATAAGCGACCAGTTTCTTTGTAAGCCTTAGGCTTCAAAACAACATTAATGCTTTTATGTTGAAAATGACTAGCGGTTATTTATTGTGACCTGCGTCGGTGTTTCTATATCTAAAGAAACAATTTAGTGATAAATGTGTAGATTATACACGGTGTATAAAAAGAGGAAACTTACTGACGTTTCGGTCGTTATATAAGTATAATCCTTCGTCGGAGTAAGTACTTTTTTAATCCGATGAAGAACTAACTTCCAAAACTGCAGTTAGTTTTTTTTCTTTTTATACGGTGTATAATTTACATATTTATTACTAAATTATTACCACTTTTTTTCCTTGGCGCAATATATTATTAACATTTTAAAAGTAGAATCAATGTGACTATTCATTTGAGAAGTCGGCTGTTTTTCATCTCTGGAAGATGACCCCAAATACATGTACCTATTTTTATTAGAATCACGAGCTACGAGGTTTGGTTTTCGGAAATATTACAATGTAGAAAATTTTTAAAAATCAATCACTGGATTGATATTTGTTTCATTTTCATGAATATGATGCTAACCCCCCACTGGTCTTTTAAAGCTATAGTTTCTGGATAGAAACTCTATTTTATGTGTTATTATCAATAAAAAGTGATTAAAAATTCTAGACTCTTTATATTTCATTCTTCCGTATTCAGAACATACTCTTCTTGCATTGGAAGTACTTCAGCCCAATACAATTTCATTCATGTACCTCCATTTTTACTTGTTCAACAAAATGCCACATTTTCCTAAATCGCGAAGCTTGTGAAAAAATAGTTTTTTTTAATTTGTTTTCTCTAAAATTTGTTCAGTCATAGTTCTTGCCAGCAAGTCTAATAGTAAACAACAAACGCTTTATATAAAACATATTACATGTAAACAAAAGCTAAATCAAGTTTTGTCCATCATTTCATTTTAACCTTCTAGTTCTGGGCCCGGTTGTTCAAAGACTGGTTAAGTTTAACCCTGGGTTAAGAAAGATTCAAACAAGAATTTCTTCTTAAAGAAGAGGTAAACCGTTATTTATGAATACTGTTTAGATTTTTGTTGGAAAAGTCTTGTTAATCCCAAAATTACAAATGAAATTTCTGATTGTAAGATTGGAAACATTTAACCTTGGGTTAGAGTTTTAAAATCGGCTTTTGAACAACTGGGCTCTGGCTTTAAATTATTCTAATTTTCTTGCTGTTTGATGATTCACTTTCAGTTGTTAAATGAATGAAAAATCCGTATGGCGACACCAGCTGTTCGTATATTGACATTATAATTTATCATATAAGTTTTTTGGCGGAAAACAATTTTAATTTTCTCAAAAAATATTTCGTTCAAAAAGACCTAAATTTGCAGTATTTTTTTAATGTTTATTGAAAATGCTCTTTTTTTTCAAAGGACATTGACGTTTTACTATTAAATTTAAATTAAATATTACCAAAATTTAAGAACACAAAGTTTCACCTTGAACATTATTATGGGATTGGGAATGATTTTTTCAAAACAGTATATTTTAATGCCAATATAAACAAGTCAATATCAACGTAAATTGCGATTTGCTTTCTCTCAAGTTTTTAAAGACTGAAATTCAAATATTTTATCATTTGAGTCTCAAGTTATAACTTACTTAAAACTTAATTACACATTTTACCTGTTTCCCACATAGTGGCTATTTTATAGTAGAACAAAGAATAAAAAATTTCGTTTACGTGTACTTCGTAAGTTTATTTCTGTTCATTTTATATCCAGACTTACAAATAGCTCTTTGCAGCTACAGATAGTAAAACTAACTTACAAAAAAGGAATGTTCTTTTCATAGTTTTGATCATAATAAATAATATATTATTCATTGTTGTATCAACTTTTTCAGTCCCTCCATGATTTATCTGTTTCTCACCTTCTTTCACTCCTTGTATATCGTAAAGTGTGAAATTCATAATGTCTTAGTTTTAAAGATTTTTTTCATCAACATTTCTGTTTCTTTATTTATGATTTTTTAAAATCATATTTAACAGAATTTATAATAAGTACAAGTCTTTAAAATGAAATATACGAACACTTGACACAAAAAAGGATAGCAAAGCGTTTTGGTTCTTTTTAAGTCATTTCTAGAACATTTTAGATACACATTTTTTAAAATTCAAACCACAGCGAAGTGGTTCGTTATTTTCAATTCCATTCGCCTTTTTAACCTTGATTTTCTAAAAAGTGTTTCACAAATACGGCAGCAACTCACCAACCAGTTGCCGTTCTTGCATTATTCAGCTGTTCAGCAAATGCGAACTTGTTTTAAAACACAAATTAAAAAATGAGGCTTTTGAGAGTTTTGTCATTTAATCTACTAGGATATAATCAATAGTAGTAATATTTGCACATTTTTCCCAACACTTAGGTGAATTTGAATGATAATGTCCCCGCGTGCGTTTTGTGAAATTAACAGTTTTTTATTAAATTTTCAATATCGAATGTTGCGTTTCTAGCGTTCTGGGCCCAGTTGTTGAAAAGCCGGTTAGCATTAACCCAGGGTTAAATATTTAACCCAAGATCTTCTTTCCAATCTTACAAGAAGAAATTTTTGCTGTAATTTTGTGATTAAAAAGACATTTCCAAGCAAAATCCAAACATTATTCATAACCAACCGTTTATTTTTTCTTAAAGAAATTCCAGTTTGAATTTTTGCTTAACCCAGGGTTAAACTTAACCAGCCTTTGATTTTGAACAACTGGGTTCTCGGTTATCAGCTCACTATACCGAATGACCATATATGGAAACTAACAAAAAATCTTGCTTACCAATTTCTTAAATGTTTTTTGCTATTTTCAAGTATCGAAGAACTCGGAAAACTCATGAAATTTAAAAAAACAATCATTCCATTCGCGCTTTTTGAATATGAGATGATTATAGCCAACTCGACGCTACGCACCTCGTTGGCTATTTAAAGTATTTACCATGTCATATCCAACGCGCGCTCTTGGAATAATTGTTAAATGTCACGTTCCTTTTAAACGTCAAAATTAGATATTTTTTCAGGATATTAAATTGGCCGCTTTTAACGTCGCTTTCTTATAAAATGATTCCCAAATAAAACAGGAAATTTGAGTGACAATCTCAACAGGCTCTTATGTTCATATTTTCTAGTTAAAACCTTGAAGCATTCGAAAATTTTTGATTCTAGAGTTTTAATGCAATCGTATTTTTCTTTACATATTAAAGACTTGTGTTTAAAGAGTGTTCTAGATTTTACATTCTTTTGTTATTTTACTCATCGTAAATTAGGCTCATCATTTTATTTTGTACTTATAAATTATCTTATTATGCAGAATGAAACATTGGCGGAAAAGGGCATTATTAACTATGAATGCTATAACAAATAGATGATCATATTTCATTTCTTTCCGTATTCCTAATCACATACTTAGTTCTCTTACTTTAGATTTTATTGGTGAGTCCTGCATTTGCAATATTCTTTCAATATAAGAATACGTGTCTAGGGACACCTGCGCCACATTAAATTTGCACTCTGAATAGAAAATTAAACGGTCATTGACATTTGGGCTGCCTCGAAACTTTGTCATATATCTAAATTCTGCCAGAATCTTCTATACCGTATTAAAAGCAGGAAATTTCTTATTGATTTTTATCGAATATTCATTTTCCTGTTAGAAACTTTGTTCGATAGTTTTTACGACTTTTTAAGACAAAACTTTAAAATTCTAATCTACACTTGTTGTTCTCTGGGTTTAACAAATTTATTCAAGCGAAATTTGACCTCAGGTTTAACACAAGCCAATACGACGTCTAGTCATACTACTTGTCACTTTTTTGTGACTTATATTGGCAAATGTATTACCAAATTATCATTAATTTAAAACAATTTCAAAGAACGTCTTTTTGCGAACACAGGGATGTTAATAATCTCCTATGATTTTATTCATTCAGGGCAAAGACGTTCTAATTATGTTTGTAAAAATTTCAAGTAAATGAGGTAAATAACAAGACTTTACCTCCAGCTCAAATACTTGAGCATTTATTCTCATTTTATTTAAAAAAAAAATTGATCAAAAGGAAAATGGTTATGGTTGGTCCGCTTGTCAAATGCATGCAGCAGTTGCTATCAAAGTACGCAAGCAACGTATGGCCAATCAGAAAATGATAGTGTCTAATTTATTATTGAAACTCGTTATCAAAATCATTTGAGTACAGAGTTGAAACAGCAAAAGGACGCTAACATGCTTTCACTAGCGTTTATTATTTTTTGGTGGAGCTCGAGTATTGTGGCAGCGGAACGGGACTTTCCCACACCTTACACTGAAGGTTTGTAAGTATTTACGTCGTGTAGTTTTTGATGTTAATATTAAATACATTTTACTAGTCTTTTTACAATCTAGAAATTGTCCTTTTAGAATATTTGAGAGTTTAGAGATTCGTTATATTAATGTGGCAATACAGGTGTAGCTTTGTTTAAATTATAATACTAAAACGAAAAATGACAAGTCTGCACGTATTGCCAGCGTTGGCGAGCGAGAGGAACACGCTGTGTGCACGGCTTACAATCAATTTCATGAGTGCTGCAGGGATCAAAGTTTGTCAACGCTTGTTGGCTTGAAATTGAATTTTGATCTACACTTTTACAACTATATTTCACACTAGAGAAGTTTGCTGCTATTTTCAGAAGTCTCGCTTCTTTTCTGTATAATTAATATCACGCCTAGATTTTAAGTTGATTGGGAAATAATAAGCATTCAAAATCATCGACTGTTTGGTATCACTCTCGCCATGCGTATTGTTTTGAAATCATACACTTTAAGATCTCCTATATATAATTCATTCATTTATTTATTATATGTAACCCCAAACATATGTTATCATTTCGCCTCAGTTGCCCGGGGCTAACAGGATGAGACCGGTGAACTACGGAGTTCAAATGTTCTAAAACTTCACAAGCTTCGTTAACAAGATGCATAATTCGCTTATGACGGGTCAACATACGTTTGCTAATTTTCCTTGTTATTTGTTTAGTCCTAAACACTTTTATTTTTTTCTATTTATTTATTTATAAGATCCTTCTTCATAGATTCGCTATTTTCCTTTGAGAATCCAAATTGGCAAAAAAGTCAATTGGAATCATTTCATTTTCTTAATTTTATTTTGTAATAAAGATATGAAGCAAAAAAATTTTATTTTTGTTTTCACCCATAGGCCATACACGTCAATTTTATTTACAGTCACATTTAAACCCCTCTACAAATATTTTTATTTAGCAAAGGCGTCTTTGAAAATTAACTCTAATGTTTTAAGCTTTTAAAATTGTCTCTTAACTGCGATTGAGTACTTGGTGAGTTATTGTTATGTTTCTCTTCAAATTAGTCCCTTTAAAACATTTTGCTTTAGGCAAACCCAAACCTTCTCAAACGTTGCTCAAACAAACAAAAAATATATTTGAAAATATAACAAAAACGATCAAAAGATTTGGAAAAGCTCACAAATTTATACTGATGGTGGTTTCAACCTGACTATTTTTTTATCGAAAAGGGTGAAAACGTTTTCAGACAATTGTTTTTTCATTAAAAATCATAGTTTTAAAAATGTTTATCACTTTATGTCACTGTATGTCCAACAATGTTTTTTCGAGAACGTGAGAATGAAAATTGTTAAAGTAGATCGAAGTAGATCGAAAACGTTTGTAATTTTATAACCATTTTTAATTCTTTTTTAATCATTTTTAGCCTTATATATTTTAAATAATTTTATGGAGAACTCAATTTCATAACATGCGCAAGGCTACATGGCTTCTTGGCTAAAGGTTGTAATAAGTAATAATAAGTAATAAGTGGTTTATTAATAATCTAAAATTTGCAGCCAGTAGATTTTACAAATACAATAGGCCTTTTGCAGGAGTTGATCACGTGATCGATCTTCCCATAGCAACGCCATGCTGACTGACAAGCTATTTTCCATTTTGCACGGCAACCATCTGTTATCGCGTGTCTTTCAATAGCGTTTAAATCAATCTTAAGATGAATCATAACTATTTTCTTTAATAACTGTAATCTCTTGTTGCCGGTGCTTCCGTAAACAGTGATTTTTGTGAGAGTTTAGGTGAGTTTAAGAGAGTTTTAAAGAAGTTTTGATTTCGCCAATTGAGCGCCAACAAGAGAAACATGACGGACTCAACAACGAGTTAGTGTCGCAAGTTTTGCCGAAATTTCTCAACTTTTTTTGAAATCTTTTATAAAGAATTCCAAAAACACACAAAACGATCTTTCTTTTGACAGCTAATGGATCAAGACCTGTCTTTTATTCCAAATTTGACATTCGCAGACCGGCGTCGAGATTGTCTGGATGTCAAAACACAGTGAAAGCGTATAAACTTTTCGCCGAACCAGGGTATCTACACGCAATAAAAGATATTTATTTCCGACTGAAATATAGAACAAAAACTTTATTTTGTTTAATTTTTAAGTTAAAAGTGTAAACGTGATCACAAAACGTTTTGGAGAGTAATTCGAATATCACTTTCCTTTTAGTGATGTATTATTTTCTTTCCTTCAGTTACTTACACAGCTGAGCATGAATGAATTTTGAACATACAGTTTTTGTTTCACAAAACTTTTTGGAGAGTAAATTGAATATCGCTTTCCTTTAATGATGTATTATTTTCTTTCCTTCAGTTACTTACACAGCTGAGCATGAATGAATTTTGAACATACAGTTTTAGTCATTCCGCATCTATACGGCGCGGTCTACCTTTATAAATTGCAATCAAATAAAATGTTTGCGATTCAAAGACTAGTCTTGAGCATAATCAGCTGTTAAAAGAAAAGATTGTTTTATAAGTATTTACTATTCTATATGAAACATTTCAAAAAAGTTGAGAGATTTCAGCAAAACTTGCCGGCGACACTTACTCGTTGTTGAGTCCGTCATGTTTCTCTTGTTGGCGCTCAATTGGCGACATCAAAACTTCTTTAAAACTCTCTTAAATTCGCCTAAACTCTCACAAAATCACTGTTTACCAAGCACCGGCAACACGAGATTACAGTTATGAAAGAAAATGATTATCTTAACATCAATTTTAAAAACGCTATTGAAAGACACGCTTCCGATACATAATACAAAGATAACAGATGGTTGCCATGCAAAATGGAAAATAGCT
>JAOTRI020135852.1:0-21431 GCA_028564885.2 Zoanthus sanctaehelenae
GCATGACGTGTTCAACAATCACATTCTTTTATTTACTAATGGAACAATGAGTTACATGGCAGTGTCATAAGCACCCAACTGAAACCTAACAATTACAGCCTGTTCATATACATTAAGGACAGATCAGTAACTTACTGTAAGTACAGTACAGGGTTTAAGGCCATCAGAATTTCAACCTTGTTTGGGAAGTGAGTTAAATTGATTTGAGTCTTGATTGGGAGCTGATCATGATTTTTAAACTTTGGCTGTTATATTTTATGCTTGTAATTAAACTTAAACATACAAATATCTGGCCAAATTGTGATATATTTTCTTACATTATCCTCTGCGCAACGGTAATCAGGTTCAAAGTTCTAATCACCCACCTATGTACTAGAATTATAACTGATACAGGTACAAACTTTAGTTATTCTTTTTATAAAAATATAAAGTGATCAGTAAAATTTAATTGTTATATAGAAATCCATAATCAAATGAAATTCAATTCTTTTTTCAATTGTTTTTCTGCACATTTTTGTTTTCAGTTTGATACAAAATATATAATTTTTTATATATATATATATTTTCAAAAACAGTGTTTTATGTCCTTCAAAACTTCTGTCTTTATATTCCATAGTTTTAAGATATTTTGATATTTTCATGTTCACGTGACATGCAAGCAAACTGTTTACTTTTCAGGGTTTTTAAATTTTCATCATCAAGATAGCCGAGATGTGATCATTTAATAGCACTATGGGATTTTAAGCTAGTAAAAACATCTATTAATGAAAAGCAGAACCTTTTTTAAAAGCCATTTTTCTTATTATTATTTATCATTATGTATTAATTAAAATTATATTAATGATAATTTGTAGCTTTCTTTAAGTTTCTCATCAAACAATTCTAATAATTCCACAAGTAGTTCTGTTCTTGTCAGATCTATTAGATACCCTCATATTAAGCTGCTGGAGACAGTGGTAGTGATTTAACTCTTACTACTTAACATCAGAATTAATATAAACTATGGAGAACTTTTGCTGCAAAACAAACCTTGTTGATAACTTTTAAATTAAAAGTATTTGCTTTTATCAAGATTTTAAAAATATTTTATCTAGCTACAGTAGCTTAACATAGTGTATATATTTTAATTTCCATTGATTTATACAACAAATCCAAAGATTTGGTTTAAAGTAACTTCAGAATTTTCAGTAAAATTTTGTCTTGCCTAGCTTTGATAGCATATCAATGCTTGTTTAGCAATAATTTTTAGATTTAACAAAAACATGTGAAAACCAGTTTTAATTAACTCAACAGTTTCCCTGTTTTGCAAAAAATAATATTAATTGTGACATAAGGTGACAATCATTGGGAAGAGTGTTTTTAATGGTAGTCCATAATTTTTAGGGTAGTCCATCTGGGTAGTCCATGGACAGGGGGTCAGTGTTTGGTCTACAACCCCGTGATGAGGCCTATTAATCATGGATGGATCAAGGGACTTATTGCTGAATTGCTTCCTTTAACACGGTGCTAACTACTCTTGGAGTATGGTCTGTTATCCAGAAAACTAAAGTTAATTGGGGAAAAAAAATATTAATAGTTTTATATAAACAAACCTAAACTTGCAGTAACAATGAAGGCCAAGTAAAAATACTAGTTGTTTTTGTCTGAAATGTTTCTAAAAGCTATTTGTACAGTTCTTACTATTTACTAATTCTTGAAGATAACTGGTAATTTATGGGCCCCCATGGTCGGGCCATAGAACATTATATACATGTGTGCATGTCAGACATTAACCATATACAATTAATGAATTATACATTTTTGCACTTTTTAAAATAATATAGGTTATAGCTTTATTTAATTTTATTTAAAGTGAAAGTGCAGGCTTGATAAGTTGACATTTAATATATAGAAATTAAAAACCTTTTCTGTGAAGGGGTTGTCTCAGGGGCGGATATGGGGGTGAATTGGGTGAATTTTCACCCCCCACCCCCCACCCCTTTTATTCAATTTTCTGATACATTCTTTGTACTTTCCATCCTTCTTCCAGAAATTCTAGAAGGGGGATGAATAATACAAAGAATTTACCAGAAACTTTTGGAGAAGAAGGGTGGCAAGACAAAAAATGTACCAGAATATTGAAGAAAAGGGTGGTGAAAATTCACCCCCCTGTATCCGCCCCTGAAAGGATAGAAATGCAGCCAAGAATTCTTAGAATACTTAAAAATTTCACAATTATGTTCTGATATTTCTTTATGTTTCTGTACACTCTGAAGATTGATTTTTTTAAAGTAATTGCTCTTTTAAAATTGTAATAACATAAATAATGCTCTGAACACTTATAGTACCAACATCGTTGGTTTAGCACATTTTTTATAATATAACTGTGATAAATAAACCTTGTACATACAGATTATACTTTGCTGCCAACTCACTGTCATTTCATTTAACTGCTTAACTGTAAATATGTAGACAAATGTTCATTTCTGCCAATCATTTGATTGTTGAGATAAATGTGTTGCTTCTTCATGAAATTTTTTTATTGAGTGTCCGTACTTAATGTTATACTGCTCATATATACACACCATTTGAATCCAAATATCACCTTTTTAGTGTCATTAAACTAACAATTTTTAGTATAATCCTACTAGTGGTCTAACATTCATCCTGCATTCTTATTGGCCTATTAGAAAAGAAAAAATGATAGATCATGAGTCCCATTTTGCTATAATACCAGAGTATTTCAATGATATTTGTACATACTTATACCAAAATAGTTAATGCGCTGACACAGGATGCAACATTGAGTGCAACATTGACTGCAACAAATTTGTTCAGCGTGTGCCCACAGCTGAGATTTGAATTGCGCTCTATTCTTGTAAAATTGTGTGCAAAAAGTTTTCTTTTCAAAGGAATTCTTGTTGGAAGCTATTGGGATTGTTGTAAATTGCATGGTAAGCACGCCATGCTATCACGAGAAATGTTGCGTGATTTTGTTGCACCGTGTGTCCACCTCCAAAAATATTTGTTGCGTGCAATGTTGCATGAAATTTTGCACCATGTGTCCATGTCTTAGACCTCTTGGCCTTGATTACTACAAGTTTGAATAGGCCATAGACCTATTTTATAAATGGTGAGCATTTAAATGTTCTTTTGTCGTCATTCATATTAACCTCACTAGCCTCTTTTGAAGGACCCCAAGAACAACAGCACTTGTTATACACTGATGGGTTTTATCCTGTTAACACATTCGTTTATTATTATTATTATTATTATTATTGATAAAGTAAAATATTGTTTTGAATTTTCTGCTCGAACACAGAGCTAGTGAGGCAAATGTGAATGAAGGCTAACGAATACTAGAATGGTAACCATTTATGAAAAAGGTCTATAAGGTTTATGGATTCTTGGGCTGTAAACTGTTAGTCAATTTATCTTCAAGGTCTAATCATTAAATTGCGTTGAACGAACCAGTTATAGAACCAAAGCTGTTATTTGTAGAAAGGTCTTTTTGAGGTGTTGACTAGGAGCCATCATAAAAACACTTACTCTTGCAAGGGCTTAAGCAACCAGTTGAGGTGTCAAATAGGAGCCCTTTTAAAAGTCAAAATGACTCAAGAAAGAGTCAAAACAATTACTTCTCAACCGGTCTAAGTGACCTCTTAAGTGTCAAATATGAGCTCTTTTAAAAGTCAAAATGACTCTACAAAGATTCACAATAATTACTCCTCAAAGGATCTAAATGACCTCTTAAAGAGTCAAGTATGAGCTCTTTTAAAAGTCAAAATGACTCTTCAAAGAGTCAAAACAATAACACCTGTAAGGGTCAAAACGACTCTTTTTGGTGTCAAATTAAAGAGAGTCAAATTGACTCTTTGAAGAGTCGAGATATTAGAGGAGTCAAACTGACCCTTTATAAAGGGTCATTTTGGGGTCACAAAAACGACTCTTTTAAAAGGGTCATTTCGACTCTTTTGTTTTTACAGTGTAGTTGGTTGCCATGCAGTTAATGCACTATTCGACAATGTTCCGTAATTCAAAGATCTGATCTGCGCATGATAATCTTTTCAGAAACACGATTGCTCTTCTATTGATTGACTTTCATCTGCTTTTTCAATTTCCATAAGAATGATCCTAACAAATACTCTGGATGTTATTGATAGCAGAGTTAGGCTTCTCCATTGTTACAATCTGAAAGGTTTGGCAGTTTTGCTGCGAGTTCTCTCTGCCAGTTACTTGGCATTTTCTCTTTCCCAAATGATTTCAAGTAGAACTGAGAGGGCGTCCGTAGTTTGCTCAAGTTCTTCCTTCACTAGTTCTTCGGGTAGTTCTTCAGAGCCTGGTGGTTTATGGTTTTTAAATTGTTTTTGTTGCATCTCAAATTTCTACTGTACTAGCAATGGTTTTTCATGTAGCTCCGGTGCGTTGTCTTCAAATCGCTAGAGATTGTGGGATTCCTCTCTTTTAAGGAGAGTCGGCTGAAGTATGTATTCGGTCGAATGTTGCTCCTCAACTGCAGGTAGGGGGTTCCCATTCATGTTTTTGACTACCGTTTTGACTACTGTTGTGATTTATTCAAAAGTTGTTTGTAGTGTAGAGTTTCTTGATGTTTTTAACTCTGGCAGCCTTTTCTGCTTTTTCACGGCTGTTTCTTTCATATAATTGCGTTTGTTCTGACAAGCATTTTTCTTGACTCGGGACCTTGCAGATCTTTTGGTATATTTTCGTCTTTTTCCCTTCTATAAGTTTCCACGTCCTGTCTAATAGCCATTTATTTCTTTTTCTTGTTTACGTATCACAGGGTGTTTATCCCAGTTTTTATATATAACTGTTCATGATTACCAGCCATAACATGTCAATGATAATCACTCCAGTTTCTTCTGATGGTTCTTCCAGTTCCAAATCACCGAGAGTTGGAATTAAACCGGTTCCACAACTTGATGCTGAATTCTGTTTATAATGTCAGGGTCTTTTAACCTTTCTCGATTTAGTCTCTACCGTTTCATTTATATAGTCTCTAGGATTTCACTACTCTCCTTATAGTTTCAGTCAGATAGTGCTAACTAAGAGCATATCGTCGCTCACAACATCCTCTGTACGCTCTGACGTTTGATGGAGAGATTCGCCATTTCTTCAGTTTATTGCTATTTGGTCAATGTGATTCGTAGCCTTCATGTCTGGAGATATCTTTGTGTATTTGTGTATATCACTGTGTGCGAAAATCGTTCCTCTGATGTTCATGTTATTTAGTCCGAAAAAATTAGGAACAGTTCTTCATTTTTGTTCATTGCTCCTCTGCCATTTCCCGACCCATGTGAACTTCTCCACCAGTGTTATCTCCTCCAACTTTTGTATTTATGTCACCCATAATAATGAATGGTCATGTCTTGGACATGAGTTGATTGCCCCTAGCTCATTGTGGACGTTTTCTTTTTCATCTTCTCCTGCATCATATGTCAGTGCGTACCTCTGAATGGTACAAAGCTTACCTATTTCGAATCAATGCGAACCAATAGTCATTAGTTTAGTAACAATGCTTCCTTTTCTAATTTATCCACCATGCATAAGTAGAGCCACTGCTTGATGGCGTCGGCCTGAATATTGCACGGTTGTTCCGTCGGCTATCTTGATAATCCCATCATAATTCCACCTAGATTCTGCAACCAAAATAGAGCTTTTCACTTTCGAATATGGTTCTCACATTCCAGCAGCCAATTCTGAGTTTACTTTTAGGATTAGAAGGGAAATTCTTGGCTTGCGGAAATCCTTTAGGCTTTGATCCTTAAGCACAATGTTACTCGCCTGACAGCACAATGGAGTGGAGGTGCATGCTCCACGCCCCCCCCCAAAAAAAATGCCCAGAGTGATTGCCCATCTCTTAGTCACAGGTTTTAGTTATTTAAAGGCACCGGACACTCGCCTCTGTCACTCGGCTGCCGAAGCATTCCCAGGGGCCTCGATGACGGAGACATGTAGCTACAGTGGCAAAACCTTTAGTTTGACAAAACATATTTTAAAAAGTCCGTCTACACTAGCAAACATTTGTTTGCAAACACCTCGAAACACGGTATTTAGAGTTGTTTGCAAACAAAAGCTTGCTAGTATAGACCAGTCAGTAAACACAATCAAACACCATCAAACAGTGTTTGGTGATGTTTGGACACCTTCATTTTTGTATGCTCTGTTTTATGGTGTTTGGTGGTGTATAACCATACTGACCATTCAGAAGTTGTCTTTTTATCATGTAATATATGCATTACATAATCTTAAAAAGAATGTGATTTTGTGAATAAAGCACTGATGATAGAGCTCATAAAGTAACTTGGGATCATCTTAATTCTCTTCACTTCCTGAAAGAATGATTTATCTGCGGTTCTAAATTCTTGAACGAGGCTATGATAAACGCTTCTTTTTATAGTGAGCCATTGTTTCTAAAAGTTAATTCGTTTTTCCCGCCTAAATCTGTGGCAAACAACACCAAACATTGTTTGTCATTGCTTGTTGTAGTGTAGACTGTACGGGCAAACAGAATCAAACAACAGGCGGCAAACAAATGTTTCCTGTTGTTTGCAAACAAATGTTTGCTAGTATAGACGGCCTTAACTCGGCATTTATGAGGATATATAACATTTGGTGAAACTTTATACTATCCTGACGGAGACCTGTTGCCTGTACCAAGTCAAGTCGTATCTATGAATTGCTGTACTTTTGCTTGCATCTAAATCTGTGGTTTCAGTTTGAAATTTGGAATCGGCTTCGTTGAAGTCTGAAACTTTATTAATTACTGTTTATTTAACTATTAATGAAATTTCTTGCAGCTTCTAAAAAAACTTGCAAAAAGTGGCTATTAAGGTTATTATTAAGGTTCCATAAGACCTAATAGCAATTGTATTCATAGAGTTAAGTAACTAGTATTTTCAAATGGGTATAAGTGAGTGAGTGATGGTAGGTACGTTAGTAAGTAAGTAACTAAGTAAGACAGTATTGAGTAAGAACGTGATAAGGTAAGCAAATGAGTGAGTGAGAAGTGATGATAATATACATTCCTAAAATACGCTGCTGTTTTGTAGTTTTGCGCAAAACAGATTCTGAATTGGAGAACTGCTCTAATATCAATAATATTCATTTGTCAGAAAACCTGCGGTTATACCGTGAGACATAAGGCAGAATTGTTGGCTTATAGATTATCAGGTTTTTTTGCATGATATTAAATTTGGCACTCTCAGTAAGACACCGACTTTGGACTTAATTTTATGATTTTATGCGAGTTAATTATTAAAGCAAAGCGAAAAAGGATAAACATTAAACAGTTACGTAATATTCTTAGACACGAATGTTCTTTTATTAGGATTTGGTGCTAATATTCAAGGAGACACTTAAGAGTTTCGGTAGTAAGTACATTTTTGTGTAATCAACTGAAGTGAGCATCACGCGCACCCTTAAGAGTTGAAACGTACATTTCAACTTTGTTGCTGGCATTGTTATTGATCCCAAAAAAACGCTCCTAGAATCTAGAGAATTATGGTCAGTGATGTATGGATGACAATTTCTTGCCACTGTTGCATGAGTGGTATTCACTGCTCCATTAACTGTATTGGCATACTTTATCTACTCTCTCTAACATTTTGAGAGCCCCTTAATTACTGAGCCTGTTTGCTGTTTATCACCATCAAGAAGTAGTGAGATGCGCGCGTGTGCAATATTTTGGCTACTAATTGAAAACATCTTGGGTTTTAACCAATGCCTGGCTCTTATATATCAAGCAGTTGAGAAATTATATGGAGCCCATTATTACCACTTTGTTGATGAAATGTCTTTTAACAATATGTTTCCACCTCAAAGTGCTAGCTATCCGTTATTCATTTTGAGTCTTTGAAAACAAAATCATTGGTTTTGATATAGTTTTTTTTAAATATGTTATTAAATAATAAATAAAAACATCAAAAGTTGCAATAACTATAATAAAAACACCTTTTTATAAATTCGAATAATAACAATAGAGGAGAACGACCTGTTGTCAAAAGAACAGAAACGAGCAAGAAAACAAGCCTGACGAACAAGTGACCTGCGAAAATCTCCATCCCATAAGAAGAACCTGTGCAAATCCTTGATAGACAATTGGAAAGTACACTAAACCTACTTATGACTTGTAGATAAAGTAATCTCTGGTGTAACCTTGTTGTGTAAGAGCATGGGGGATCACAACACTGAATTATACACAGGCGCCAATGTAATCAGTGATGTTAAGATCAACAGAAGCATTTTCTAGGGCCTAGTAAGGGAATGCGCTCTCCAGATTGTTTATTTGTCATAGCTTTCATTCATCTGACCCACATATTACGGAAATCTAAACAAGAGTTTGACCTGAATTAAGTTGAAGTGAATCGCCTGCATCCATGGATGACCCGAAACTCTATGCCAAGTCAGAGAAGGTTCTTGAATCCCTAGTGCATACGAACCGGATTTTCAGCGTTGGTTTTGGAATGGACTTTGGTGTCACTATGCGTGCAAAGCCTTAAACTGCCAAATGTTAAGGAAATTGCAAAACCTATGAAAAGAAGAGAGCAACTAATATCTTGTTTCGGAATCAGATAAATTCTAGCGCAGAGATGTGGAGAAGTAGTATTTAGCAAGGGTGTATTAAAATTTCTGTCGAATAAAATTAATATCCAAATCAATACACGATGGTGTAAATGTAAAAAAATATCCCGTTTTCCTGCTGAATTAGAGTTTGATATCAGAAGAGGAAATAACCTAACCATTTATTGAGCCCGTTACCCAAGAGAAAATGTAACAAGGATTAACCTCCTAAGAGCAATGGTGGTCTGACATCGGCGGAAGATGCTGCATGTGTGAATCAGTCTATCACAGGTCTTGCATGAATTATGTCAGAAAAGTGATCTAGAGGCTTCTTAGTGCCGCCCGAACCTCAGAGAGACGGAGGAGCAGCGAACGATAGGTTTCGGGAATGGTAGTAGTTGTTAAAAAATCATCTAAAGAAAAGCTTCAAAGAAATAGATAAGCTTGGCCGTGATGAAACATAAATGATAGCAATTAATAATTCATGATCATAAAAATTATTGATCTGAGCTGCGTGACTGTAGCAAGGATTTTTTCAATGAGGATTGGGGGAAGGGGGGGAATGGGCGGGTTAACACCTCTCAAATCTTAAGAGAGCAACAAAAATCTAACAACAAATTCTTTATTTCTTTGATAAGTGTTGTTGCATAGAAGTGCTCCAAATGGGAAAAAGTATTGTAGCATGCATATTTCAATTCCTCTGAAATAGGTCAGTTTTCAGGTTTCACAGTTATTGAATTTTTTACTTCATCTCAAAATGCTACATAAATTTTTGTTTTCTAAATACTCTTTTCTTTTGGCCATCTAAGTTTTAAAAGAAATAAAAAGTAACGTAAAATAAGAATATTTTCATTTTATTATGCATACATATATCAATGTACGTTGTTCTGTAGTATGAAAGATAGAAAAAATGATTGTCAGAAAAAATTATTATATGTATCTTGAGAGGGAATCGAACCCACGTCTCCCTGTATTCTAGTCAGGAGTGCTAACCACAGACTACACCATCAGAGACCACCACGCTGGCAATGTAGCAGTATAATTAGTTAACTAGGATAGCTTGAGGATTCCCGGGCCATTAATGCAACTTAATAGTGATATTAATACTACTGGAGTGTGTTTCACCTTCGACATAGGCTCAGATCAACTGAATAATACCAAATCTGAGGCATATATGAAACAAGAAACAGCTCGGCTCAAGCCCGCATACAAACATATTTCAATGTATGTTGTTCAGTAGTATGAAAGAAAGAATAAATAATTGTCAGAAAAAATTGTATATGCCTTGAGCGGGAGTCGAACCTCACATTAAATGTCTAGAATGATCTCGAAAGGTCTTTTTTTATCAGCTTACTGAACGTGATATTTTCTTCCAAGGCCAAGCATACATTAACATAGTCGGTCTCACCTACACTGAACTGCTTGAACCTTTACTAACATTTACTGCAAGTTTTGATCGTAAATCTATATAACCACATCCAAAGACAAACCTCACATGTATCCAGGAAATCTTAAGTAGATTTATGAAATAAACAAACAAGTCAATCAAATTTTAAAACTATTTGAGGCACATGCTGAAGTGTATATTTTGTTTCAGCGCTGGTCTCGTTCCATTTGAAAGGTTCAACTAATTTCCGCTAGTTCGGGAGCCCATTTGCCTTTTAAAATTTTAAAATAGGTTTTCATACCGATATTTATAAGTCTTTCAATGTTAAACGTGACAAACCTAGGAAATGCGGCATTCTGGTAGCATATTGGCTATGTCAGGATATGGATTATTCAAAACAGTAGTTTCGAATCTCGAGAAAGGATTCGTGTCGGCAGGATCAATATGTTGAATCAAATAAGAAATACAAGTTTTGTATCAAAAGTATTTCTCATTTTCTTATCATATATAAGTTTCACTAAATTGCTTTTTCAATGTTGATCAGCAAATACTTAAATATAATTAGGACGTAAATTATAAAAAAAAGGTTTTTCGGTAAGCGATGTTGATAAAGTACGTGCCAAAGGTATTTTTACATCAAACCCTTCAAGCCTATAGCTTTTTGGCTAAACATATATCCTCAAGGGAGATAGCTAAAGGATGAAGGTGGGCGGGGAGGCGGGAAAGGAAGGGCCGTTTTACTCTTAATTCCCCAAATTGTTATGTTCTGGACCGATTGAATTTTTGCAAGAATGTCTTAAAATTTTACTTCAAACTTTCATTTAGTAATGAACACATGATAATCATCTCGTTATCAAAGTAACCGAGGCTTATATATAAAATGACTTCAGTTTGTGTAGCTTTTACAATTTTTGTGTATCTTAAGTTTTTTCTGCATTGGATTCATGGATTTCTTGTCTTTTTCATCAAACAATAAACAACTAGAATTTTAACAAACTCTATAAGCCAACCACTGAAAGCTGAATAGAGTAATTCTTATTTTTTCTTGCCACTAACTAATGAATAGATAATCTTTTCTAAGGTAACCAGAAAATCAAAATTATGGTCGTCAGTTTAGATTAACTTTCACTTTTTAAAATTTTCTCTAAAATTGAAAAAGATTTTAAGAAATCAATAGGAGCTATAATTTTTTGACAAAAATGACTTCAATTTGGTGTCAATTTATTTATCTGACCAAAGGTCTTCTAATCGGTGACACGATCTTTATTACAAAGGTGAACGGAGACATTTTACATGAAAAACACATATTCATAAATAAACGCAGATAAACGTAGAAACTTGGCTAGCCAACTAATATAGCCCCCTCCCCCACCCCTGTAATGATCTTATTATTTCGGAATCAAATAGGAATAAAGCTAGTTATTTCTAATAGAAAGTGAGTGCTGCAACTGCACTATTTAATTGTTACAGTGAAAATACTCGGTTCTATTTTCGGTTTTTAACGGTATATTGCGGACACTGACCAGTCACCAAGGATTTGAGCCGCTTAACGCATATATCGTGTCCGGCAGATCGTTGAATCGAATCTCGATACGGTATGGACATGAACCGCTGGCGCTGATCATTTATATAGCATGTTTACTGCTGATGACATCCGAAGATTACACTGTGTTCCGAATACTCAGTTCGCTTGTAGCAATGATTCTTCGTTTCGAACGCTTGGATTCTAATTATTTCTCTCGCTTATAAAAGCACGTGGTTTTTTCAAATATGGCCATTAGGATAACATTACTATACTACACCTCTGCCCCCACAGACACACACACACACCTTCCCGTTCCCCAAATCTACCACTAGTTTCGCATACATGTAGCTCATCACCAAGCATACATTTAGAGTTTTTATATTAAATCGATCTTTTATGTATCACATAGCTTTTCGTATACATTTATTTTTATAGTTATTGTCTCCTCAGTTTAAAATATCGCTATGACAAGTTTGGCAAATGACTCTTTAAAAATTTCGAGTCCTGCAAAGTCTTAAAAGGATTAATATTTCGAGAATACAGAAATACAGTCTCGTTTTTCTGTAATTACTGGCGTTTTACGATCTCGAAAGGAAGTCTCGTGATTGTGATGTTTTTGTTTTGAGAAATGACGTCTCTAGTAACGTCATGGCCAATTAATGGAGTTAAATATTTTATTAAGTTATTTAGCTCAATTTTATAGAGCAAAATATTTCGCGTTTAAGATTACCACTTATGACTAAAGAAATTGACAAAAACGTTTATCTGAAGAACTAATATCGACTGATAAAGTCATTTTTATCACTTGTACTTTGTAGGAGAAAAATTGAGATGAGATGAATTTCTCTCTTCTTCCTTATCCGGCCATGTTTTTGTGGTCGTTAGTCAGAGAATACCTCATGGATGGAATTTAGTAACCATCATGCACCTCGATCTCTAAGCACCTTGGCCTTCAAAGGAAATAATTTAGAAAACCGTTCCCCGTTCGAAGTTTGATATAAAAAATAAATGACACCAATTAAGTGCTAGAGCGCTCTGAAACAAATATAAGACATTTTGTTTTCTAATAGAATACACTTCCAAGTTGCCAATATTGTTTGTTTATGTTGATTTGAAAAAACAATTACGGAGTTGCTAGATATAGCCTAACATATTTTACCAACTTTGAAATTCGAGAAAAAGCGTTCAAAAAAAATGAATGTAATCCTAAATGATAACAAGGTGAGTTTAGGTCACAAATAGATTATGTTTTATAGAAAGTACAGACAATTAAACGCCCCACCCTTAACGTTTTTTCAATCTCGTTTTCAAGTTAGCCTGGTGTTTTGTAAAGGAAATGGTTTTTAGAGTGCTTACAAACAAATCAAATGACTCTGTTTATATTTAGAGGAGGCTACGATAAACAAAAGCAAAATTACGTTCTGCTGGAAAATCTTGATCCAAATGGAAGTCAATTTAAACATGCAAATTTATATCATGAATTAAAATAGCTATTGCGTTAAATTATACTAAAGTGAGTAAGAGTGAAAAAGTGAATTGACAAAAGTTTCTACCTTTTGTTGTTCTGTCTACACCTTTCAGTTTGTAAATCTAACTCACCTGTATTTAAGACTGATAAATAAGATCTTTAAAGATAAAATGTCGGTAGGTATGTTGTTTCATTCTGGCACTTCAACGCTCAACAAAACTAACCATATCGACTCCCAATCTTCAATGAAAATTTTCTTTTGTGCCATTCTTTGTCTTCATATACGGTTATGAAGGTTATCGCCTGGTTTAATTCAGCGAAAAAGGCAAACAGCTGCTAAGATAAGAAAGCACCAATCCTTCATATTACATCATATTACCTAATATTCATCATACTCGTGAATTAGAAGTGAGCATTGACGTTGAAGAGATACATAGAGAATAAGGAATGTACAGGCGGTATAAATTCAGGAAGATGGCTTCATAATACTTTTAATAGCTTTACAGAAGGAAGGTTAACGAGTATACGGGTGTTTTACTTTTTTTCTAGTTAATAAAAATGGAAAATCCTATGCCTAAAAATTACTCATTTCATTTGCACTCGAGCTAAGAACAAAAACTTTAGTTGAAAACATATTAAAACCATATTTCCGAAAATAATAACTATAACAGTATATTATATAATTAGGGTTGAACTACTTAAAATCAAAATAAAATGTCGCATTAGCCCCAGTACAACATTTTTTGTTTCTCAGTATGACGTAGGAGAGACGACCAAACCCGGACGGACGGGGCAGTCACAAGAAAATTGAAATAAAGTTTCGTAATAAGGTATAACAATAAAAATCTGACGTCAAGTTTCTATTATAAAAAACAAAAGCAACAGCTTCCGTTTTAAAATGATTTAGAAGCACAGCTTGCTTTGCATGTTCCATTTTATACTAATGCTGTAGAAGGACCATTTCCGTTGGCTATACCTAATGCTACATTAAAAACGATTTTTAAAATATTGTTGATACCCAGCCAGGACAACATTGTGGAAAAACACAAAGAATGGGAGTTTCGCATCCAGAGAAACTCGTTATTTTTCTTGCGTTGGTAACATTGTATGTTACCGTTCAAGAAGGTATGGAAAATCAGTTTATTCGGCTTTTAAGAGCGCAGTTTGTTTGTAAACGTACTCGATTAGCAGAAGTCAAAGTAAAACCTATGAACACTAAAAATTAAAGAATAACATAATACCATTACATCTAATATCTATACATGACAGCATATTTTTGTGAACATCACCCACAAAATACCGTTATACAATAATTTCGACACAAAGTTTTTGCATGAGTGCCGCAATTCATTACAATGGTCCTACGAAAAATAAGACTTTTAATTACGCATTATTTGAAAATATTAATTAAAAATAAATAAAATGCTTTTTGAACAAATTCTTAATTTAGATATAGTTATTGCAAATGTTTTCCAGTGAGACAAGTTCAATAAACATCAACTCGGATTTCGTGGTACTCATAGCTGTTTAAGCCAGAGAAGCTCGAATTTTTCTAAAGATCAATACTGAGGACACCTAAGATGCAAGATATAAGAAAACATTCAGGCTAAAAGGTAAATCAGCAAAAGATAAACAAAAACTAGATAATCGAAAGAATTTTGAAACAAGGAGGAAAAAGAACCCTAAGGAACTTTATATACTTCATTCCTAACCCATATATACAAACACTTTAACCATCGGATGAAGTCGGATGGTTTGGCTAACTCTAATGCTTTTTTACTTGAGCTTAAAAATTTCTTTCTAAATAATAGTATGTGAGCTATTTCTTTTTACAAAGATGGAAACTGTTTTATCTGTTTTAGGTTTTTCAAAACAAGTGTTTAGATTTAAAAAGAAGGAGCCGATGGTAATTGTTGCTCAATATAATAAGAATACTGAAATTGATTGTTCAACAAATGAAGCCAATGCTTCGACTACTCTCTACCGCCGAAAAGGGAACGGATTGAGAAGTGGAATTTCAAAG
Source organism: Zoanthus sanctaehelenae (assembly GCA_028564885.2). Lineage (NCBI taxonomy): Eukaryota > Metazoa > Cnidaria > Anthozoa > Zoantharia > Zoanthidae > Zoanthus > Zoanthus sanctaehelenae. The sequence continues at coordinate 14,963 of JAOTRI020135852.1, forward strand.
ACACCTGTGAGAATTAAACCACGCGATGGAGGTATCTACACGCTAAAAGACGTTAGTTCTCGTGACGTGGGCTTCTATAGTTGTGAGGCGACCTCCGCTCAAGGAACAAGAATTGCGTGGAGCAAGCGCTCGGGACGCCTTTTTGTCTTAGGTAAGTCAAAAAAACTAACAAAAAATATTTTAAAAAAATGTTTTGCGCTCTTTTTATCACAAAAAAGATTCACAAAAGCATTATCTATCAAAGCATTCTTTGTGATTTTCATTTTAGAGCTTTTTTTAAAAAGAGAAAACAAAAAGCCCAACAGCAAAACTGGACTGTTAACAAGAGGAATCCAGTCGACACACTACGTGATCGCAAAGCACTTGATCTGAATTATTCAAGATAAAAGAGAGAACATAAAACTTCGTTGTTTTGTGAAAAATACTTCCAAATACTCACAAAATTATAATTTGATTTTGAAAAGGATATTTTCTCGAAAGAATTAAAAAAAATTCTTGATTTTAAATTTAATAGAAATTAGTTCTGTTGCACTGAAAGGGCGGAGTTCTCATTTTTCTCTAAGCGCAAACTGTTGTACAACATTAAACTCAAATACAGATTTATTTTATTGAGGAACAGTCTCTGCATAAATTCCTCAGAGCTAGTGTTTGGGTTTAATTTATTTTTTATGTTTTTTTTCAGTACAGCTCTTTTAAAAAAAGATTAACTTAGCACGAGATACAATATCCCGGTCAAATATTCGGCGGAAACAACTTGTCGTGGTAGCCACTCAATTCCGAAAAACATAGAGCTTTTAAGGACCAACTTAGATGATATTGGCTCTTAAAACATAAATGCATGCAAAAAGCGCAAGGTCGCCCCTCAGAAAGGACACATAACCGCTGGCTAATAAATAAACAGCCTGTTAAGCTATGCATGATGTAAACTGTTATCGCTTGCTATAGGTTCGTGGGTTAAGAAAAATTTACGAGTAAGTTAATTCCGATCTATTTAACATGGACTGAGTTAATGTATTTGTGTTTGCGAAACATCCGCATACTTTAGGAAAATGTGTGGGTTTTCCAGGAACAACTGCTCAGTGGGAGTATGGACTATCTAAACGGGAATATTAGATTCGTGGCGGCACTCTCTGTTACAACATATATTGGAATAAACTTCCATAATTAAATTGAACGACCGATCGCGACATCTCTCAAAACGCTGTCTAATGCTTTGTTTATAAAAAAACGCGTCCGTCAATAAGCAATACTCGGAAAGATGAATCGGCTAACCCAAATCTTCTTTGTTTAGCATTGCTCAGGCATAAAACATAAACAAAAGTTATAGTATTATTTTAAAATAATTATTTATCTTTTTAAGACATTGAAAAATCCTTAATACATTGCTAGAGTTGTTGGTTTTTGAAAATTTTAGGATTGCCTGATTGCTCCCGAAGAAAGACAGTTCGTAGTGGCAATGCGGTTGTGTTCAAGTGTAGCGGGCCCCAAGGTACAATAATTAAATGGCGAAATATTCCAAATCACGCGACAGAGAAAACCACGACTCGCCGTGAATGGACCAAATCCTTCTTAAAGATTAAACACGTGAAACAAGGAGACAATCATAGATCCTTTACCTGTTTAACAACATTCCAAGGTGTTATCCGCCGATTCCATTTCAAAATAATCATTGCAAATCCAAGTAAGTTTAATTTCTGTACCGTAAAACTGTGTGTTTATTTCAATCTCAAAAATGTTTTAAATAGTTCAATGTAAACTGGCGAATTGAATCCAGAGCGAGTGTATTGGCTAAAAGTTCCTGGCAGAATCACAGAATCATTTTAGACGCATTCAAGACTAAAGCCCTCAAAGTGATTTTAAAAAAACATGAGATATACTGTCCCAAAGAAGAACTTCTTTTGGACGCAGAGTAGTTTTCTTTTGAGCTAGTTCTTTCATCTTATTATTTCCAGTGTCAGTTTAAATTGCTACGAGTTAGTATTTGTGTATAATTGTTCTTTCACTGCCACTTCATATCTCTACCATGTCAAACAGTATTAATGTAAAAGAGAAAAACTTTTTTATATCTTCTAAACACTGACTACAGTTTTAGGTAATGTGAAATATTGTCATGAATGCAAAACGTTTCTTAACGCAAAATAATATATTCGTCTCCCACAGTTCCTTGCGCGCCGGTATTAAACAGGAATGTTCGCAAAGTCTTCCATCCGTTGTCCAGCCAAAGGGTAGAGATGAGGTGTGAAGTAAGAAGATGCATGTTCCCCCCGCCAAAGATTTCATGGCAAATGCAGTGGTGGCCATGTCCTTGGAATTTCCCGATCGAGTACTGCGATCCAATAGAAAAGCTTTGGAGAAAAAAGGTAAATGGACAGATCCACACTTCCGGTTTCAAAAGCACACTGAAGGTTGATAAGTTCATGCAAATTGCTTTCTTTAAATGCACAGCAAAGAACGCCATGGGAGAACAATCAATTGTTTATCGATTGATGAGACGACAGCAAAGGTTTAATTATTCTAGACATCGAGACAGGAAAAATAGATAGGCCATGAAAGGCTCCTGTATTTTTGAACCAAAAAACAAGAAGACATCGCTTTGAAATCATAAAATAAACTTAAAAGGAGTGGATACTTCATCTATGTATTAGGAATGAACAATAACTCCCAGCAAGATTGTTCATTTTTTAAGCCGTTAGCCAAAAGTTATTCATTCTTTTATTGTGTTGACAACAATAAGAAGAAAAATTGTTTTGGTGATAAACAAATTTACATAGAACTTATGCACATGAGAAATTATTTACCCACTGCAGTGAAAAAACAGTATTTATCAGGACAAGCAGCAGCAAGTTTCTAAAAACCTTTAAAGTATATATAATCCCTTTTAGTTAAATCGAGCCTTCGAGGTTAGTCTTACATACGACATTCGTAAATGAATGATTTACATAAAACAAGTACATACAAAACCTAGCTGTTTGAATACTAACAACTAAATGTACACAATTTTGAAGCAATTTATCGGTATAATTTTGAGTGTGTAACCCTAAAGATTTGGAAATGTGATTGTTTTGTTGGATAAGTGAATATTTTTTGAAAAAGAAAAGATGGACCTGACTTATATAAATATACTTTTAATTTGTTGAATGACGTTATTAACTAACGGTAAACTTTAGTACCACAGGGTCTACCAAATGTATTACTCAGTACAATGTAATAGGCTTTTTGTTGCTGGGCCTAACGAGTAAATGAAGCTCTAGAACCCAAACCTTTTGAGGACTAGGAGAGCCTACAAAATAACTAAAGCTTTTTAATTTTTTAATTTAAGTTCCTATATCGCTTATTTTTTATAATTTAGATGAAACTGAAAAGCAGAACCTTTCAGTAGTACTAAATTTCAAAAATTTAACATTTTTTCAAATAACTGCCATTTTTGACTTGATTCCTCATGAAGTCTTGAGCCCAGTTGTTCAAAAGTCGATTAGCACTAACCCAGAGTTAAATGTTTAACCCATGATCTTGTTTCCAATCTTACAAGAAGAGATTTTAGCTGTAATTTGGGGATTAACAAGACTTTTCCTAAAAAATCCAAACAGTCTTCATAAATAACCATTTACTTTTTCTTAAAGAAGAAAATCCTGTTTGAATTTTTGCCTAACCCAGGGTTAAACGTTACCAGCCTTTGAACAACTGGGCCCTGGTTTAATGGCATAAGAAAAAGTAATTGTGCAGAATCGGGTTTAATACAATACTGTTAACGCAAAACGTTCTACTGCAATGTGAGAAACAAAGAACTTCGGTTACGTACTTTGTTTCACGTTTTTTCTTGTAAAACCCTAATAACAGCAAAGGATGTCTTCCTACTGTTACGTCATAGGTACCAGTTCCCTGCGCTCGGTCAGAAATTTGAATTGATTTTTAAAAAAATCAAACTTAGATTCGGATAACAATAATTTTCAGTTTAAGAATAAAGACTTACGATGATAACCCAAAAATTTTGGGCAAAATACTCCCAAATTTCTTACGGTTATGGTCAAAAGTTGGGAAGGATTTGATTTGCTGGACAGAATTTGTTTGCATCGCAAACGTATCGCATTTTTTCAAAGAAAGTTGATACAATTTGTAATCAGTAAGTTTGCTTTCAAAAATATATATTGCTTTATTTCTTATATGCTTCAAAAATATTAAGAGAAAACACCCAGCATCACCGTGAGATATCGTCTGTCGGTTCAGGTACTGTGCACGAGTAGAAAAGGAACAAATAAGGATAAGTTTAGCTTTCAACTAGTTAAAAAAAGATAAGTTAGAATATAAAATATGCGATAAAGAACACAAAATTTAGTCTTGATGAACATTTGTAAATAGCCATCAAAACAGTTTTTGGATGTGTATTCATTATTCATTTGTAAATTGTAATGGAATTGATAATAAAAGCAACATATTTTAAAGTGGTGTTTCTATTTTCAAAAAAAAGAAGACGATTCCAAAGATCAATATAAACTGAAGGTCAATGTCACATTCATTGACGACAACAATGACGGAAGTAATAATTTTAAAATTCATTTGATGATAACGTTAGGACGATAACAACAACACCAAGTTCAAAAAATGTAATTTGTTAATAATTATTATATTGTACAGTCTACAGAAGCAGGTAATCAAGTTCATTTACGTTTAACAAGTAGTTTCTGCACCAATTGGAGCCTGAATATTCACAATGATGGAAAGATGGAAAGTTGTGATTTTTTTCTCAATAAGTGTATTTTCCATTCTACATATTTTTTGCCATTATTCAATAAAATTATGTACATTATACACGGATCGACAAGTGTGTTGGTGTTACTATATTACTAGTAGTAATCTGGTACTCTTCACAAACAACGTACACTGATACAGTAAGATTACTAATTGTATTTTGCCATAGTTTCAAAAAAATAAAACCGCTCAAATAAAAATGAGTAAAAAAATAAAATGAACGTTTTCATATCTATTTCACCATCGTATCAAACACAAAATCAATTTATCGCTTACATAAAAATTACAATTACGTGCTCTAATTACTTTACTATGCCTTTCAAAAAGAATGATGAAGAAGAGCTTCAGTTATTTCTTTACTGAGAAGGTCTCTGGAGTGAGGGATAGGGTATCATATTTGCCTTTGGTCTGTGATAGGGTAATATCTAATTTGGTATTGGTCAGGCATCTAAAATTCTGGGATAGGGTACAGTTTCTGGTGTTGAGAGAGTTATAATAACATCTATTCATGCATTAACAAACCGACGCCAGACCTATAAACACACTAATGGAAATGGTACAGTTAGGCAGCTTTTAACACATGTTTACTTAGGGTAGGGTATGAATTAATGACTTACAGGTCTGGGGTAGGTACATGTTCTGGTGTTGAGAGAGTTATAATAACAACTATTCATGCATTAACAAACCGACGCCAGTCCTATAAACACACTACTGGAAATGGTACAGTTAGGCAGCTTTTAATTCATGTTTACTTACAGTAGGGTATGAATTCATGACTTACAGGTCTGGGGTAGTGTATACTTTCTGATATTGAGAGAGTTATGATAACATCTATTCAAAGACATACATTAACAAACCGACTCTAGCCTTATAAACACGCTAATGGAAATGGTACATTTAGGCAGCTTTTAAAGTTTGGGGAAGGGTATCAACTTAAACGTTCATAGGTCTAGGATAGGATCAGGGTTTTGAGCTTAGGGCAGTACATCCCAACCCAAAAACTAACAGAATAATTCCCACACCCCTGGGACATGTTTCTGTTGTAATCAAGAATACTGAAGAATGTTGGTCAGTCATTTCTAAAACAGATTTGTAATACAACACTTAGCCGACATAAAGCACTTAGTCGTAGACTATAGTTTAACTGCGTGTGAATTAATTTATTCTAACGTTGCGCGCTTTAATTAATTAGCACAGTTTGGTTTCAGTTATGGGGTTTAAAGTTTTAAAATTGTTAGTAAGTTGCGAGATGACTTATATTCTAAGTGTAAAATTCCAAATTTAGAAACGCACCGATGAAGCAGCTGCCTAGAGCGCCTCGCATACAAAACATTGAGAGCATAACTTTCCTGAACTTTAAACTGAACTCTGTGCTTTTAGTTTTAGAGGTTTAAAAATTTTTATATTGTTTCATTATTTTAAAAGGTATTTCATACAAAAATATACTACCCTAGCTAAATAATTAACTCTTAAGAGCACTTCATTCACTTGTGCTGGCGTATGGCCTATGGAGATACTAATTAAGGGGCGAACCATTAGGTTTGGTGGGAGGGGGGGTAGTCACAAGCACTGAGCATGTTTTTTTTTTTCGGGTGAATTTGCTGTGCATGATTTTTTTTTTGATATATGGTGCTTGCAGGATTATATTTTTCACATATTTTTAATATGCAAATTTGCCCCATTGCCTTGCAAGATTTTTTTTTTGGCAGTTAAGTCCTTGCAT
>JAOTRI020135853.1:0-11072 GCA_028564885.2 Zoanthus sanctaehelenae
CTAGAGTACTTATGGACAAGTTGATGAAAGTAACTTTCTTAAATTGGCAATTCAAAAGTTTTGTTAGTTCTTTGTATATAAATATATTCTTGTCTTCTTTATATACATTCATTTTTATAGTTCATGTCTTCTTTTCACTTCTGAGTTTATAATGACTATTTAATAATAATAAGTATAAAAAAAATAATAAGTATAATAATAATAATAAGTATAATAATAATAACTAGAAAAGCACCCAAAGAGTGCAAACATCTGCAAATCATATTGTGATCCCCACGCAACAAAGACGGGACACATACTTTAGAAATGATTCTGGAAATTATAGTCTTATCACACACGGGTCACAGCCATTTTTATTCGCTAGTGTTAGTGTCTAGTGAATGTGGGATGCAACCATATCAATAAACACAACAAAAACAATTAAAAGTGATCCATAATCCAGGATTTCTTGTGGATCACCCTCAAATTTGAATCAGTTTTTTCATATTCCATTTCTGACAACATCTCAAAACGTCATCAAAATCAAAACCCGTCCATAACTTTTTGAGTTATGTTGCTACCAAGCTTACAAACAACAAACCCTTGCGAAAGCATAAACTCCTTGGCAGAGGTAACACTGCAACTTGCATGTGCAGCATGAGTCTTGCTACAAGTGTAAATTACAACTGTGCCATTGGCATACAGTTAAATTGTAAATGATGCTGAGTGTGCTTGTATGTAAATGATGCTGAGTGTGCTTGTATGTAAATGACGCTGAATGTGCTTGTATGTAAATGATGCTGAATGTGCTTGTATGTAAATACGCTGAGTGTGCTTGTATGTAAATGACGCTGAGTGTGCTTGTATGTAAATGATGCTGAGTGTGCTTGTATCTAAATACGCTGAGTGTGCTTGTATGTAAATGATGCTGAGTGTGCTTGGATGTAAATGATGCTGAGTGTGCTTGTATGTAAATGATGCTGAGTGTTCTTGTATGTAAATGACGCTGAGTCTGCTTGTATGTAAATGATGCTGAGTGTTCTTGTATGTAAATGATGCTGAGTGTGCTTGGATGTAAATGATGCTGAATGTGCTTGTATGTAAATGATGCTGAGTGTTCTTGTATGTAAATGATGCTGAGTGTGCTTGGATGTAAATGATGCTGAGTGTTCTTGTATGTAAATGACGCTGAGTGTGCTTGTGAGTAAATGACGCTGAGTGTGCTTGTATGTAAATGACGCTGAGTGTACTTGTATGTAAATGATGCTGAGTGTGCTTGTATGTAAATGATGCTGAGTGTGCTTGTATGTAAATGACCCTGAGTGTGCTTGTATGTAAATGATGCTGAGTGAGCTTGTATGTAAATGACGCTGAGTGTGCTTATATGTAAATGATGCTGAGTGTGCTTGTATGTAAATGACGCTGAGTGTTCTTGTATGCTTGTGTGCTTTCCAGATCACCCTCAAAATGTAATCAGTTCTTCCATCACCGTTTTCTGACAACATCAGAACATTTCATCAAACTCTGTCCATAACTTTTTGAGTTATGTTGCTTACTAGCTTACAAACAAACAAACCCTGGCAAAAGCATAAACTCCTTGGTAGAGGTAATAATAATAATTACAGTAATAATAATAATGATACAATTAAACTCTGGACATTAATTTTAAAACTAAGATATCATTCTAACATGTGAGCAAAGCTATCATCGTCAATTCACCTTTGATCCGATTTTATCCCCGTAAGTGAGGGTGGCCAGATCTACCTCACTCTTCCAGCAATCTCTCTCACTCTCACAATCCATCTCACTCAATTCTTTGCATCATCCTTCTTCAAACCAACACTCCTGCTCTCCTTCTCCACCATGTCTTCCTCGGTCGTCCTCCCTTCACTTCAAACTTCAATGCTTTCTTCAAAACATGGCCATCATCCCTCCTTAACACGTGCCCATACCATCTCACTTTATTCGCCTTTGCCATCTGAACCACTGTTTCCTTCAATCCCAACATCTCCATTAAGTCTTCTGTCCTCCAAATAGATAATTCGATGCTTGAGACCACTGAGAATTTAGTGTTCTAGGGTTTTATTTTATGGGAGCAATAAGTGGAGCAAAACTGAAAGCAGGAGAAAAACAGATCAGAGAAGCAAATGGAATCCGTGATCCCGATGGCAAAGTTGAATGCAATGAGATGGTACATGTATGTTTTGAGAAGGGATGGTGGGCTTAGAACTGGTTTTTAACCTGCAAATTATGAGTAGCTATTGAAAAACAATACTTGTGATGACTTCACCACGGATAAAACTGGTCTTTAAAAATAGTGGAAGCTGCAAAGCATCGAATCAGGGGCGTGTCATGCTCGTGCTTTGTTTACACTTGATCATTGGCTCTTAGCTTAGTGAAGAGCACAAACTACTACATTGTAAATCGCTCCTAAGCTGTGTGATGATTGATAAAGGTGACAAGAATAATTATGATAACATTTCCTTTATGGCTACTTTTTCATGACAGAATGATTGACTAACAAGAATCTTGATGTTTGCATAAATTATGTTATCCCACCAACAGGGGTTGCTAAAAGACTACTTTTATGCATATTGAAGTTATAATGATAAAATTTTGCAAATTTCAAACTTTTTTTAACCATTCGCTACCCCTAATAACCAATCTCTGAGCATACTGTAAGTTGTAGTACACGTAGTGTACCAACTGAAAACTTGGCATTTTTGATCCTAAGAGCTGCTCAGGTTGTTTCTCTTATACTGTAAGTACTACACAGTGTACCCTTTTTATAAATTAAATATTTACAATACAATTACTATTCTAATTGACTAGTACTTAATCATTGCTATTCAACAACTAGTTGCCGAAGGCAACTTGAGTATCAGTAATCAGTGCAGTGTCTAGTTTGAAATCAACAGAAAATGCAATGTACATACCATTCTATATTTAGGAAACAAATTCTAATACCTGTCAGAGTCATTTTCTTCAGTTTCATAAAGCTTCTTAGTCCAGTAAGAACTTTCTGCCTGACATGAGAATTTATCAGCAACCATTCGATCTTCATAGCTGGAATAAAATTAAAAAACAAATGGGGTAGCTGTGTTAGTGTTTCTACAGGAGCAAGGGCAAAATATGGACCGGAAGAATGGAAAAAAAAAGTCAAGGAAAACAAAACCTTGATGCAATCAATCAGATCATCAACAGACAGCATAGAAGCCTGGCATTATTTAGAACTCATAACAGTGTTACCACTACTTCTAAAAATCTAGAGTCCCTGACAACTCCAGTGTCCAAATGTGGACAGTCATTTTCAAAATTGGGGGGTTCCAGGCTAGAAATCTAAAAAATGGTTTCTTTAAATGGCTGCCAAAAACAATGAACTCAAGACACTCGCCAACATGCCACACGAATGAAAAACAGTTGAATGCACAATGGACCATGGGTAAGGTGTGACATTGTCTTCTCTCCATCTCTCTTGACCACGTGCCAAGTACTGTACCTTTTTCATGCATCATACGGACACAAGTACGACAAAAAAGGCAATGATGTCCTTTTCACATTTTCTCCCGTCAAAGTGCATGGCAGCAAGTTAATGGGAACACTATCATAAAACATTCATACATAAAAGAAACATTTCTAATAAAGCCAGTAAGTTCAAATCTTATATGTGAGTATTTGTAAATGGGAAAAAGTTCCGAGACTACTTGATTAAACTAACAAATACAAGTTACTTTATATTTATTCAGGTAGGAGTAGCTATTAAAATATACTAAACAACAACTAAAATGTTCTTGTTATTAGTCTCTTTTATAAAACGGCTCACATGATCAAAATTTAAAGAACCAAAAGAGTGGTTTCCAACAGTTTCACATATGGTGCACAAAACCAAAAAGCGGTTTTCCCAAATTTCTGAAATTTATCTCCATGTATGAAGATGTAATGGATTGTTAAAGACCACACTGATCCGATATCACTTAAGTCAACTACGACAACTTAAATAATCAATGATATTTAGTGGTAAGCCTGTGGAGCAAAAAATAAGTTCTGTATCATGGAGCTGTTGTATCTTGACTGTTGTTAATTATTTAATACCCTGAACACGTGATAAACCACATGTGTTGTTTTACCGCGAAGTTATTTACCCAATACTAAAATATCATGTGGCATATTGAACGTCCGATCCTGAACATCTTTCATTGGTAGCCAAATAACATCATTCTTAACGACCATTAAAGAAATGCATGAATGTTCCTGCCAAACTTGAGACGATTGGAAATCGATTACAAATTTCCTATTGTTTTCGCCTGCCATCCTAATTCCCTGTGACCTAAAATCGACTCGTAAAAGTGATTTGATAAAAGGGTCAGCAAAATAAACTTCAGAACAAACCTGCTGTTTTTCCTTTTCCTTTGACCGACATGTGATCTGGAGTTAAATGTATCTTCGGCTTTAGTTTGTAGTTGTCGCAGTCTCCACATTTCGCTTTCTTCCTGAATCTGCATATTTAACAACAAAATCCAATGTTAACATCTTGCAAATGAGCAAGATAGTTTAGAGTTTATTTATTTATTATAAACTACCTTGTTGTGAGCGTCTGTGTGTCGTATAACATTGCGTAAAACATTCTTGTTGATAAACTTTCTAACGACCGCCATCTTGAAATAATGTTTGTGACCAAGGTTTTCTGGGTAATTCTTCTGCTAGGCTACCAAGTGAACGCCTGGGTGAAAGTAGTATATTTTTAGAAACAATAGTTTGTAGCTGTCGCAGTCTCCACATTTCGCTTTCCTCTTGAATCTGCAAATTTAACTACAATATCCAATGTTAATATCTTGCAAATGAGCTAGATTTTTTAGAGTTTATCTAAAATTTTCAAACGACCTTGTTGTGTGTGAGCGTCTGTGTGTCGTATAACATTGATTGCGTAAAACTAAAACATCCAAACAACGACTCGGCCTGTTTTCTTAACTTTCAACGTTATGCGATTTAAGCTGGTGAAGACAGACTCAGTAATAAGTCAAGAAGATTTCTTCTCTCCAGACTATCGTATGAAGGATTTGCACGATTTGGCTGAACAGCGAAGGCGGAAAAGAAAATCCCAAATATTTATAGTTCTCGCTTTAATTGTCATTGCAGCACTTGTCATAACCACCATAATTCTAAGTCGTTACTACAATAGTAGCAAAAGCGGGAACGCTACAAATCTCAAGCCATGTTTTGATATTTGTACTGTAACTGTTGTGGAAAGTATCCCCGAAAACTTAACCTATGTGAAGAGTGCGGTGAGAAGTCCATCTATATACAATGGATGGAAGACTCTCCTTTCTGTTGCTAAGGAGTCAATTGATATTGCAGCATATTATTTTACCTTGCGGGGAAACGATACGAGGACAGTTGATCCTAGTACTTCAGAGGGAAAAAATATATTTCAAGGAATTATTGACGCAGCAAGGAGAGGTAAATTAAATAGAATTTATCTAACAATAATTTTATGCAGCAACTTGATGGACCCTTGGGAAACATCAGTACCTGGCAGGTCCAAAAATCTGCTTTGGCCCAAAGTGGCAATCAATAAATGTGCAATATCAGGAGTATGAAAAGCTAACTTGAGCCAGGTTTGGAAGCAAAGAATATCACACAAAGATTCGATTCAGTTCTTAGGAGAGATGGGAATCGTACTCTGGATTTTGATCTGGGGGGTATAGGTACTCCCTATATTGGTGTGATAAGGATGCTCCTCATATTTTTTAGGGGTCAGAATTGTAAACTGGGTATAATTTTTCGGTGTTTTCAGGAAAAAATTGAAGTTTTTTTATATTTTATAAGGATCATTAAGTTTGCTATAAGATAAAAAAAAATTATTTTTTAGGGTTGAAAAGTTTTTTGCTTCGGCATTTTTTAGGGCATTAGCCCGTACCTACTGTAAATGAGCATTTGACTGGGTATGATTATTAAAATTGATTGAATTGAAAAATGTGGCCCGCCATCTGAAAGAGCAGCCAAATATTAGTACTGTAAGTTTATTAAATTTGAGAGTCATTGGTTTAAAGGCAAAGGCATGGTACACTTTCAAAAATCGCTAAAATGAGAAAGCTTTGTATGGATTGGACAGACAAGCGTCCATCCAATCCAAACAAAAGTCTAGATACTAAATTTGGCGATTTTTAATAGTGTACCATGCCTTTGCCTTTAAACCAATGACTCTCAAATTTAATAAATTTACAGTACTAATATTTGGCTGCTCTTTCAGATGGCGGGCCACATTTTTCAATTCAATCAATTTTAAATATTTGTACCCAGTCCCCTGCTCATTTAGATAAGGGCTAATTATTTTTTTTTTCACAATTCCCAATGAGCATCCCTGTCTTTTTTACCCCAAAGTACCCCTTTCCCCTATGATTTTGATACTTACAGGGAGAGATCTTACTTTACTACACTGGTGAACTACAGCTTTTTTTGAAACAAGGAAATTGCTCTTTAAAAGAGTTTCAGTAGGTCTGCAACAGCCCCTGATCAAAGGTTATTGAAATACGGTTTGAAATGTCTTCTCATGAGACATGTGGTGTGAAAATGAATTTTCAAATATGGCCAACCAGTAGAGTACTCATTGTACTTACAGGTCTGACTTACTGACAATTTTTAAGATTTTTTTAAAGGAATCTTCAGTGAGCAAGCATTAAATGGAAATGTTCTTTGTCTTATGTGCAGGTATAAAGATCAGAATTGTTCAGTCAATTCAATCTAAGTCACAGCCTGACCTTGACACCAAGGTATTTGAACAACTTGGCATTGCCGAGGTGCGAAGTTTGGATCTTGAAAGATTAATTGGTGATGGAATCCTCCATACCAAGATGTGGCTTGTGGACAAGAAACATTTCTATGTAGGAAGTGCAAATATGGACTGGAGGTCCCTCACTCAGGTAATTAATGCATTGCACACATTTTTTATTACAGCAATGGTGTTCAGATTGGCTGAAAATTAAAAACCGTTTGAAAACAAGTTAAATAAGGCCGTAAAGTCATTGTGCAACAGAAAACATGGACCTCCACAGCCTGTGGGCGAGGACTGCTACAGTAGAATGGACAAAATGCACAGTTTTCAGTAATCGTGATAACTGTACAAAGATCTCGTTAAAATATGAACACTCAACATTGTTTGTTAATAATTTTTTCTTTTAGTTTTTTAATTTTGATCAACTCACAGAAATAAGAACAAATTAATGCTGTAGGAGCCAGACCTCGGCAAATTTTACTGAACAGGGTTCTCCCCAAACACATTACTCATGCATCGCTGTACTTTTTTTTTCGAGTTAACTTACTGTATGACTTTTAGCAAGATGCTCAATTAATTTGCTGAAATTCAAGAAGTACCTGGCGATGAGTCTCTTAATTGGCTGAGATGAAACGTTATGGCATACCAGCTGTGAAAATGTAAAATATTTAATTTTCATAATTACTTAATAAATACTTACTGTATGTTTGCTTTTATCTTGCCAAACAGGTAAAAGAAATGGGCTTGATGACATACAACTGCAGCTGCCTAGCAACAGACATTTCCAAAATATTTGAAGTCTATTGGCTTTTGGCAACTCCATCCTCCCATATTCCACATAAATGGCCTTCAAAATACAAGACAGGGATAAACTTAAGTAAGTTGAGAGCAATACAGTAAAACATTTTTCATCCCATCATCTTCATCCAATTCATCATATACATACATAACTAGAAAACTCCTGAAAATGATCAGCAAAACAGTTTAAGTTTATTAAGCAGGGTCACTAAACTGCATCCAACTGTACGAATGATTTTTGTTCCATTAAACTCTATACAGAAATATTTGCAATATGGTCAATGCATATCCAGGGCCATGTGCAGGGGGAGGGGTATGCAGGCTGAGCACTCTCCCCCCTTCCCCCCACACCCTTAAATGGCTTCCACGAGTTCGCATATAAAAGTTAATAAATAAATGTCTATGATGGAAGATAATCATAAAAGCATATTTAGAAACAATTCTATTAACATTTAAAACAATTTGGCCTGATAATTATTTGGACAGAAAAAACTAGAATGCTGCTGAAAATAAATGGTAAAACAGTTTATCACATAAAAGCCATAATGAGAAAGCTCTTTACATCTCTGTAAAGAAAGAAATGTGTTCACTTGAGAAATGAAACACTGTATGTTCTCTGTCCTTCATAGTTTGGTAAATGTGAGGTGAAGGTTTTGGGAGAATTCAAGAGAAGACCATTGACAAGAATGATTATAACTGTAGTGCTCACTTCATATTTGTGTTTCATAGTGCTATGAACACATATTTTAAGACCAGTCAAAACGCACATACTTTCCAAATCATTTTTGCAAGGGTTTGACAAGCGCTCCTTAATCCTTTCAATCCCAGTTTTGTTGTTAAATTCTCCCAACTTGTTCCTACATATACTTTCTATTGAATAAGTTTGTGAGAACTTTACTGTTAATCATCTGTAGTTAATCAATGCTACAACTTTTCGAGGCAAAATGTTGTTCACTGACTTTGCCTCGCCTCGATGTCCTATGTTAATTAATCAGGTTTAGCTGCAATGCATTGTTGTCAATTTGTTTGGGATCAACTAAGTAGCAAAAGATTATTGAAAACATACATCAACAATGTTTATTTCCACCACCTTTGAATTGTATACTATCTGAATCATATATATAAACAAAGTGGTTAGAAATAATTATGAAAAACTAATCTAGTTGGGAAGACAATACTTTTTTTAAAAAAAAATTAAAAAGGCTTCTTCTGAAGAAAAAAAAGACATTACTCAACTCTTTCCTCTATAAATCTAACAATGCTTACAACAAATTGAACTCTCCACGATTTACAAGTGAACAGACGCACTTACATAATGCACGATTACTGTATGTATAATCCTTTTTATCAACTGCTCAATTTACTGGTAACAAATGTTATATTCAGAAGTTTTGAAACTGATCATGCCAACTCATGTCAACATTTTTAAGAATTAATAAGTATTTTTTGTAATCTTACAATGTAAGCTATCATCATCTATAAACTCGGAATTCAAATAACCGAATTTATTAAATTTTCAACCTTGAATATTGCATTCTGATTGTTTCATTGAATCTTGGTTATCAGCTCATATACTGAACATGACCATATATGGAAAGTAACTAACACTGTTGGTTATCAATTGATTAAAACGTTTTAGTCATTTTCAAGTATCCAAGAAGATGGAAAGTTCATAAAACTTAGTTAAACAATTATTCCATTCGCACTTGTTGGATATGAAATGTGCCTCTTTCTAGCTATTTACCATCTCATACTCATGCGTGCTTTTGGAATAATTGTTAAAGTAGTTCCAAATCTAAGTTAATATTCTGTTTAATCAAAAGAAGTTTTGACCAACTGGCAGATGATTGGTACCTGTGACATAACAGTAATAAGACATCCTTCGTTTTGATAAATTTTGTTTTATAAGGAAAAACGTAAACAAAGTACTTACAACTGAAGTTTTCTGTTTCTCATTGCGTTTTAAACAGTAAACGAAGAAAAGTTTGTGTTAACTCCGTGAACAGTGTATTCAATAGGAAGCTGCACTTGTACCAACTCCTACGTCATTACAGAACTTTATAATATAGATAAAAACGACAGCTGTCCCAAAAATGTTTAATTTGTACTCAAAAAATCTAACACTTGAGGAGATATGAAAAATTATTTGATTTTTGAAATTTAGTATTATTAGAGGGTTCTGACTTTTTTGTTTTCTCAGAAAGACACGAAAAAAGTATAGGTTTGTGATTCGGGTGTTGTCTGTTTCTTCCATTGAGGGCACTTCTTATCGGCTGCCAGGTTGCACCTTTAGTTAACATGTGAGCTGCTCCAGTGTGTAAACAGGTTCTGAAAAGCCCTGAGGGGAGAACTTGTATATGGTTTGTATGATAATAATAATAATAATAATAATAGTTATTATTATTATTATTATTATTATTATAATGATAAAAAATAATAATAAATTTCACTCTACAAATATCTCGTTCTTTCAAAAATCTCTTGGCATTTCATTCTAAGTTCAACTTATCTCACTCAAAATAGTTTAGGTTTAAACATATGTATTCCATCAGTTAAATTTGGTCAGTGTCAAACTGTTTTTCGCAAGGCACTAAAATCATCACCTAACAAAGATATTAACCAGCGTTGGTCTGCGAAGTCAAACCATACTAACAATGACACCTATAAATCCACAAAACAGGTTTTAAAGGAATTTCATTCTGTACACGAAAGCATACTTGTTGATGAGTTCACTTCCCAAGGCTTTTTCCTCACAAATGTTATGAAATTCTCTTTTACCAAGATCAACAAACTCTGGTCAGCATCCGAATCTAAGCTTCCAAAACATATTTTTAACTTTACTATACGTTACATTAATAATTCTCTACCAATGTATAAAAATCTGCTTAAATGGGGAATTTCGGCAACCTCTAAATGTTCTTTCTGATTAGCTCCTGAGAGTCTTTTCCATGTAGTAGCTGGCTGTCAATCGAATATTGAGCGTTTTACCTGGAGACATAATTCAGTTCTAAACTTTCTGCCATTAACTTTTCAGCCTTTAAGAAATATTGTTCTTTTTATCGACCTCCCTGGTTTCTCGAACCCTAGTATAATAACTGGAGACTCTATTCGTCCTGAGGGCGGACGTGGTTGGCACAGTTGGTAAGGTCTCTGCCTTCCCACCACAAGGTCCACAGTTCGATCATGGCACTTTGCCGAGATTTAAATCTTTGTGTGGCCTTTTTTTCTGCCTAAGCCAACTCAGCTTTCCATCCTTCCGGGGTAGGTAAATGATTACCAGTCTCTGCTTGGAGCTTACCTGTGATGGATTAGTGTCATGTCCAGGGGGAGTCAAAGACTCTCATCTGCTTAACACTACAGAAACCGGAGATAAGCACCGGCTCCTTGGGCCACTAGGCTTGAAAGGATTTAGCTCTTCATCCTGATGTAATTATTAAAACATCATAATAATAATAATAATAATAATAATAATAATAATAATAATAATAATAATAATAACTTTATTAACGTGTCAAAGGTTCTA
>JAOTRI020135862.1:0-11072 GCA_028564885.2 Zoanthus sanctaehelenae
AAGACGTGGCTTGCTGTGAATCGCGCAAATTACTAAGACATTGCTGGCCGTTGCTGCAAATGCGATGGTTAGGAAAAGAACAATGTTTACAACTGATTCCGGTTTGTAACTAGTTTGTGTTGCATGGAACGAGTCTTCTTTCCAATATCCTGTCACTTCGGTTGTGTTTGAGTGATTGACAGCCATTTAACGTTTCCTTCGTTTTAAACCCTGTTGTGATGAATGAATCGCTTTTTGATTAGTTAACCTTATCTAGATTGGAGGGGGGATGTCTGAGCCCCCATCCCGGGTTGAGAGTACCCAAAAAAAGTTCGGACTAGGAAGATGCTAATTCGAAATTGTTGCCTCAAATTATAGAGCTTCATACTCAAAATATCTCTTCAAAACTAACTTATCTTAAATATGAAAAGAGGATATCAAAAATGATCCTAATTTAGCGTCCTTTTGCAGTTCCACTAAGATTACGTATGGCAATGTGGTAGCCTTTGTTCTTGTTATGCCTCTTTCGAGAAACTGTTCATCACCATGTTCCGGTTACAGAAAGAGCGAACGAACGGTAAAGTTACCGCGTGCTTTTTGTATAAAATGTTCATGCTTTTCATGTAGATTTTCATGATCTTAAAGAAAAAACATCTTTGTGCAAAAAATTTTTCTGCGTTACGTCTGGACATAATTGGGCCTGTTTGAACTTGGTATATCCCAAATATAGATTTGAAATAAAACAGATGTTCATCCAGAGTTACGAATAATTCCGTCTCAATTAGTGAAATTTTAAATAGGCCGCTTGTCTAGCGTTTGGACTTGTCTTTTTGTTTCAATATTTTTCATTATTTCAAAACAGCTCACAGAAATGAGAGCAAACTAACATCTAATTTTAATCAATAATATAACATCATTATTTAATTGAAATGTAGATATTTTATCTTGAAAATGGCATTAAGACGATGCCAAAATGTCGACTATTACATCTTACTGTTGACAACAGTTTGACACTGAAACAACCAAAAAATTAAGAATATGGAGCCTCCGCAAAATTTACTGGTTCTTACAAAAAGCGTTTATTGTCACCCACCTTAAAAACAAAATCGCGATCTGTTTATATATAAAGGCTCCATAATATAACTAGAAAAGCACCACCGCAGACCTCCCCCAAGCTATTGTGATCCCCACGCAACATGAGTCGCAACAGGAGTTTTATTACAAGTGTAAACGCGCTTAGTGCTTGTATGCTGAAAATTCAAAAAGATCCTTAATCCAGAATTTTTTCCGGATTGCCCTCAAAGTTTAAACAGTTCTTCCCTGTCTCATTTCCTACAATATCTGAAAATTTCATCAACCTCCGTCCATAACTTTTTCAGTTTTGTTGCTAACAAACAAGCAAACAAACAAACAAGCAAACAAACAAGCAAACAAACAAGCAAACAAACAAACAAGCAAACAAACAAGCAAACAAACAAACAAGCAAACAAGCAAACTAACAAACAAGCAAGCAAACAAACAAGCAAACAAGCAAGCAAACAAGCAAACAAACAAACAAGCAAACAAGCAAACAAACAAACAAGCAAACAAACAAACAAACAAGCAAACTAACAAACAAACAAGCAAACAAACAAACCCCGGCAAAAACACAATGAGCTGTTTGCAACCTCGCCTTCTATTCTAAATTCTTCTAAGTTGCGCGGACAGAATTTCTCAGGTACATTTTCTACAAAAGAACTTTCAGCTAACCGCAATTCACCGAGGTCCGCCACACCTTTTTTTTTTTTTTTTTATAAGAACAACGTTATAATTGTTGACGAAAATTTAAAGACATTTTTAGAACAATCTTGAGTTGAGGCATTGAATATCTGTGAAATTTTTTTCTAGGAGACTTCACCAAAACTCCTAAATTAAAGTTATATTGTAACGACATTTTCAAGAAAATATCTTTATAAAAAAAATTTGCTCTAAATTACGACAAATCGAAAGAAAAAGGCGAGTAAGGTCACGGCTCACGCCACAAAGTCAATTCAGTAATTATCTGGAATTTAGGTCCAATATCTCTTTTTATAGCCATATACACTCTTTTTGTCGCTTCTTAGCCGAAGAGAAGTTAAAAAAGGATAGATTTTTTCCACTTTCAGAGCTTTTGTCATTGGTTCACAATTTTACACAGCAGTGATTGTGAGACATTTTATGTTGTAATTTAGAATAAAATCAGTGAAAAACGACACGAAAATTTCATGCCCGGTAAGCCTCGTTTCCATGTTTGAGTGTAATCAAGATGGCGGAACGTGATATAGGAGTATATGAAACACTATAAAATGTGGAGCTCATCGTTTTGCCAGCCTTGGATTACTTTTGTTGCGTTTTTTTCTCCTTAGCTTGAGCTGATAGAAATAAGATTTTAAGAACAAAATGACGAAATGGCTAAACAGCTAGTCTGAAAGAATTTACTAGAGAAAATATACAAGAAGTTTAAACATTCAACCATGAGTCCCACTGGAGATCACGGAAAGTAAGAAAAGCAATTTCGATTGTCGGGGTATCACTTGGCCCCCGTCTACGGATACGTGTTGTCTTCTATTTATAATTATGAAACGGGACAGTAAAATGCTATCATTCCATTAACAAAAGCCTCTGGATAGTGGCCGAAAGCTCTGATACAGTATTTTTAACGATTGCTGGAATTTAAGTACATTGTCTCTTGTAAAATTTTATGTCCCAGCAGAAGAACGTACATTCATGTATAGTATGAAAAAAGATTTTAGCCCATTCAATCTTTTTTTTTCTATATTACATCGGAAAAAGATGCCAGCGGAAAAAAAGCAGAATGAAAGGAAACAAATGTCCTCGATAAGGTAATTTTTCAAATGCTATCTGCAAAACCACCAAAACTTGGCCTTTTCGAAAGATTTTCAAGATATTATTTACTCGGAGTCAAGTTCTCTAGCCTTGATTTTGTTTTATATTTTCGTTTTATTGTGTTTTTATTTCGCCGAAAGCCGTATAAGCTTGCTGTGAAGATTTTTTACCCTAACCTGCCAAATGTCACTTATTCAATTTCTTGTTCTGTTTCATTTGCGAATCCGGGAAAAGATCGAAAATATTCAGAAGATAATAAAAGCTAAAAATTTCAGTTTTTACCATTACCAGATCAGTTCAGTTATGTTTAGCAACTTTGTAGTCGTTGTACAAACCTATTAACGTGAATTTCTTTGGTGTTCTCAAAACTAACTAGTTCACATGCAACTATGGCCACATATTTATATTCAGTTTATCTCAGATGTGAATTAAAATTGATTGCTAGAAATCTTATCATAAAACAGTGGTATATTATTAACTTAATTGAATACGTATTTCAAAATACTGTGTTTTTTGTGTAATCAACGCCTGTTTGATGTATTATTTACTTTATGCGACGAAACGAAACCTATCCATAATTATATTATACGCTCCGCGTGTAATTTTTTTTCAGTACTGAATTAAATGATATGTAAAATAAGCGATATGAATAGCAGAAAATTTCTCGAAGACCATGCAACTACTTTTTTTTTACGGCATGTCTCCACCCTCATAGATTTCCACCTTTACCCTAACCCTAACCCTTGAATGAATTTCATTTCTCAAGGTGGACTACTTCACCTCCTTGTTACAAATATAATATGCATGTCTGAACGTATGTATGTAGATAAATTTGGTTGGTGGGTAGGTGATTGAAGTGGTTGGGTAAGCGGGTGTGTAGGTAGGTAGGTGGGTTGGCATATTTTGATATTGTGCCTAAAGCACATCGGAGGAAAGTGCAGCGCAAGAAGAGATGAGGCTGTGGAAATGGTTCTGGTAAATATTAAAAGTAGTGAACTAGTAAATTGATCAGGTTCTACACTGAGCTTTTGTAATATTATCTATATGCACTGTTGATTTGTAAATATTTCCGTTAAAATGGCCATTTTTATGTTTTCTAATAATTTTTGGGATTTTCTTGCCTTTGCCTTGAATAGTTATTCGACCTTTTTTGTAAACCCTACTTTCTACATGTTCATAAAAATTATTTATATTAGAACAGACATACCACACAAGATCTCTATCACCACCCTACTCTTAGCGATTGATGTGAGGATTCTTTTAAGTCCCCCATAAAGAGTTGAGAGACTAGACATACGGTTTAACGTCCTTATCGAGAAGGCTAAAGCCGGCTAAATCCTTATATACAAGTCTAGTGACCCCGCTTATCTCCGGTTTCTAAAGTTGTAAGCGGATGAGAGTCTTTGGCTTCCCGGCCCTGGAAGGGACACTAATTCATAGCAGGTTAGCTCCCAACAGACGCTAGTACTCATTTACCTACCCCGGAAGGATGGAAAGCTGAGTTGGCTTAGGCGGAAAAGAAGGTCACACAAATATTCAAATCTCGGCAATGTGCCGTGATCGAACTGGGGACCTTGTGGTTGGAAAACAGAGATCCGTTACCAACTCCGCCAACCAGGTCGTCCGCGAAGAAGTGGAGGTCTAACTAAGAACTGCTTGACATTTTTTAGTATCTACTATTGTCCCAATACTAAAAGTTCCTCATACGATCCTCACTGGTTGTCAAGGTATAGAATTTTTGATTCGATATTTGTCATTTCTCTTACCGCTCATAAAAATAAGAACAAATTGAGAACAAATTAAGACTGAAGCAGCCAAAAAAAATTAGTAACAATGGCAAAGTTTACTGGTTCCTAGAATAGGCGTTTAACACTTTTGTGTCATGTATATTTGTCGTTGATCCTTACAGTCTGTTATGCAAACGCACATATCGTTACTAGATTTATGAAACAACTGAAAGCTTAAAGATGTTAAGACTAATATCTTGCTCTGCTTTTTAAAATGACGCTTTAAATGTCTCTTACCTTCTTTTTTAATAAGCAATATATTTTTCCTTCATTTCTCTTCAAACCTGTGTGTGCTAAATTGGCTATAACTGTGAATTATATATAAAGGCAACCTCACCTAAATCTACAATTCAAATGATTTTGAAGAACGTAAATGAAATGATATAAGTGTGGGTGACTCATTATGGAAACCGTTAAGGTTTACGTTAATCATCTCGGTTAGAGGAAATTTTTACAATGTATAGGAACATTATATTCACCGACAGGCTAATGACCTTTCTTGGAGAAACCAAGACATCTATTCATTGCGCATATGTTTGTCATTTAGTCAAAAAAAGCCGACACAATAACACATCTGAGTGTTTAAGCAAATGAGGAAGCTTTTAAGAGTATAATCTTCGCTCTAAATTTTATTTATTTTATTTTAAACAGAAATTAATTAAACAATTGTACTGTCTTAAAAGCTCTTTAAAGAAGTCTTTGAAAATTAAGGGTTTGCAAGGTCTACTATGTAGCATTTCTTAAGAACGTTTGTTAAAATGTTTAAAATTCTTAGTTTAAATCTTTTATTAGTTGTTGTTTTTGGATACAGATAAAGATTTCCATGGATTGTTTCGCACCTGTCGTTAGTTTTGTTTATCTGAATGGCTTCATTATTTTTTCGTGTTAATTAAGATTGCGTCAATGGTGTGGATAAGTTTTTCTATTCAACTCTTAAGTACAGAACTAAAGCTCAAAATCCTTCAAAAATTAGACAAAGAAATAAGAAACAGCTTCAAAGTTCAGACATATCAATTTGAACATCTTCCGCGAAAACAGCCAGAACTACGCATATTTTTTCTAAGAACAATTTTACAAGAACAATAATGCTGATATTGACCCAAAATTAAAGGCAATTTAAAAACAAGCTCAGGCTTAGACTCAGAAAAGGTGAAAGTGTTTTTCAATGATGCCTTGACCTTTTTGCTTTGATCTCTCATTTCAAACCGATCGCGCAGAAATATAAACAAAATTATGAACAAACTGAGTCAGAAGCAGTCAAAAAGTTAGGAACAATAAGATAAGACTTATTGATTTCTATGAATATAAACATGTATATTTAGTAACAAAGTGTTTAAAAAAGAAATAAAAGAATGAGATTGCATTGTGGAAAAATGTTTTCTCTAAAGAGCGGATTCATTAAAATTCTATCGGACATATTTAATCGAAGTTCCCCTTTGTTCTCGCATTAACAAGAAGACGGTGTTCTCAATTATGTATAGTATTAGCCTTTGGGTAGCTAGAAGACACCGGCATTATATAATAATAAAAATGCTTAGTATTAATATTATTATTATTCAAATTTTGTACCATTCACTATAAGCAGGAGCCCATGAAATAATAGCAGCAAGAAACTAGTGTCAAGGTGTTTTTACGAGCCGACTTATTCATATATAGTTCAGTTATTGCGAATTCAAACCAATCACATGCGTCCAAATTTGATCAATAACATCTCTCATTGTCCGGGACTGAAACCTTAAAAATATCATTTACCTCTAAGGTCTTTGTTTGTGGTTGGTACTCAGAGTATTCCCGAACAATCTTGGCAGTCCGTAAAAGCAATAGCCCTAAAAACACGCCCTCCCTCACTGAACTTTGAGGTAATTTTTGATATTAAGCCGGTATTTTTCAATATGGCTTTAACCACTGCTTGTTTAACATGCTGCCTTGACGACACGAGGTTAAAGCGCTGTGGTTGATCCAGTCTAAGACAAACGACTTCTTTGGCGTTTCATCATAAAATCTAGCACGTGTTATATCTATCTGGATCGCTAGGGTTTTTTAAGCCTGCATAGTATTTTCGCACAGCGCTGTAATGCTGTCGCTTCGACGTTCGACTGTCTCGTTTGTAAATGTCTAGTCCTGTTTCCTCACATCTTAATTTTGTTTCTCAGTTCCTTTTTAAAGTAGGGTAGGCCGGTTATGTAGATAAAGAAATAAATTGTATAGGACATATTATTTTATCGAGTTTCTATCGCGGTCTCAATGACAACTTATGAATAACGACGATTTTGCATTCGAGGCGCAGTTTATATTAGCGAGTCGTCTGATCGAGGTAGCATTTTCTTTAACTTTCTTTATTTTAAAGGCTTGCGAATAATAAAAAGTAAGTTAAACTAACAAATAAAAGCCTCAAAACAACGCCTATAGAAAAATAATTATCGCGCGCAAGATGAAACACTAAGATAAAAATTGAAAATCAATTTAACTTAGAAATAAGCGTTTTTTTCTGATAAAAATCAAGTGTAGATTGCACAAATGTGCTAGTAGCTAACTTGATGCTACGATATATGGCACTATATTGTGGCTTCAAGTTAGTCACTAACACATTAGTGCTATCTACATTTGATGTTTATCTTCATTGTCACATCCCACAAGCATTAGGCTCTCACAGCAACATATGTTGTTTTCTGATGTTATATTGGTAAAATGCTTTTGCCTTTTGGGTTAAAAAGCTATGTCTTTTCTTACACTTAATTCACACTGATCAGTTTTGCTTTACTCAACATAACAACTTTCTATTCTTAATTAAGGAACGATGAAACTCAACATGCGATATATTTTCAATCCGCCATTAGGGCGGATATGAAGAAGAAAAGTGCCTTCAAGTTTTATTTGTCACTTTATTTACGTTTATCATATAAAACTGGTTTATATTCCTTACCTTTATTCGACAACGAAATCAAATAGAATTTGTTATCTATTTCAGTGAGAGAAAACACAAAATGAAACCAACTCTGTTGAAAATAAGAAATTTCTTGAAATTCAAGTAAATCACAAGATCGAAGAATTAAAGTTGTTATATTTCGGCCTTACTTCAAACCATTATCTAGCTAAAGTAAGGGAAATGCGTTTTGACAGGAAATACGTAGACATTGTAACAAAGACACAGGAACCAAAAAATTGTGTCGAAGTTAATTGTTTTTAATTTTTTAGATGTTTCAATCTCAATTTATTCTTAATGTGTTCTTATTTCTGTGCGCAATTTGAAATTATAAACAATGTCAAAACGAAAAGCCCTAAAAAATTTTTGATCGTGTAAGGAACTTCAAGTAATAGGCCAATTAAAAACATTCCCGGTTTATTATCAAAATTGTCTCAAAATTTAGTGAGGGAGGAGCTGTGCTTTTTAAGGGATTTTTGGGACTGCAGAGTTAGTTCTGGACTAAATCTACGTACCGCCAACTACAAATTATTACCTTAGAAATAACATTTTCAAGATGGTTAAAAGCAAGTTTGACACAAACGCATACAAAAAAGAATGAATTATTGTTAGTATGTAGCCTGCCGAAAGGTTATGTCATTCTATGCAGTTCTTACGCAATATGGAAAATGTTTCTCGACTTCTTCGTCATATAATTTGGTAATAAAAATGTAAATTCTACACCGTAAAAGAGAAATACTTACTGACGTTTCGGACGTTAGTCCTTCCTTCTTATTACAAAACTCAAAAAAGTCAATACGCTGGTAAAAGTCAGTGCGCACGCTCAGTTATAAACCGCGATTTGTTTTTAAGTGACCTTACAAAAATGCGTTTATAAAATAATTTAAATGGTACGCGCGTTCTGATTGGCTGAAAAACCGTTTTACATTATAGTACGTAAACACGGTTTCCATCTTCTTTTGTTAGTTATTTTATAAAAGAAATATAAAATGGTTTCCGTGTTTACATAATCTGATGTAAACACGCGGGAGGTTGGGAGAGCACGAGATAAACGTAGGAAACCACGACGCGAAGCGGAGTATCACATCCATCTGGGGCTATAGCAGATTAATGCTGCGTGTTCCTCTATGTTTTTACTGTGTGCACAGTGAGCCCGTCAATTTCAAGACTTAATAAAGTTTCACTTTTTTCAGCCTCAGCCTGGGTTTATTCTTAAATTGTTATGGATATTAGACCAATTTAATACGCAAAATTTTTCTTAAAAAAACATACGTAAAGTAACTACGCACCTTAAAGAAGTATGCGGAAAGTAACTACGCACCTTAAAGAAGTATGCGGAAAGTAACTACGCACCTTAAAAACGTATGTGTAAAGTAACTACGCACCTTAAAAAAGTATGTGTAAAATAACTACGCAACTTAAAAAAAGTATGCGGAAAGTAACTACGCACCTTGAAAAAAGTATGCGTAAAGTAATTACGCACCTTAAAAAAGTATGTGTAAAGTAACTTCGCAACTTAAAAAAAGTATGCGTAAAGTAACTACGCACCATGAAAAAAGTATGCGTAAAGTAATTACGCACCTTAAAAAAGTATATGTAAAGTAACTTCGCAACTTAAAAAAAGTATGCGTAAAGTAACTACGCACCTTTAAAAAAGTATGCTTAAAGTAACTACGCACCTTAAAAAAAGTATGCGTAAAGTAACTACACACCTTAAAAAAAGTATGCGTACAACACAAAAGCCACGCAGTGTCAGGTATCAAATCGTCATTGATTGTTGTTTCTGAGCAACCCATCAAGGCCGCATGAAGTTGAGGCTTTTACCAACTGCCTGCTTGTATTTTTTTTTTTTCGGATGAAATTTTTTAATTTATTTATTAATTTTAAAATTTCAAATCAATTCACTATCTATTATTATTTACACACAAAAAGAAAATACACACACATCACACATCACACACACACGCACACGAATAACAACTATGAGACCCGTAATTGAAGTCACACTACCAAATCCTCCACCGAATACCCTCATGAGCATCTTCAATGTAAAGAAATTAAAATCTTGATATTTAATTATCTAGATATTTCAAAGGATGTTTAAATGAATTCAAGCCAACACAACAATTTGTCCCATCTCTTGCAATAAACTGCTTGTATGACCATACAGTTCCAAAATATTTTGGAGGGGAGGAGTGGGAAACACACACTGTGTTATAAAAGGCCGCAAAACCCTTTGCAAGTTCTATCAGCATCTGATCACATTTCGTATGAAATTCCATTATTTCGAACAGTTGGAATTCAAACTGAAAGTAATACATAACTTGTTTGATTGTTTATTTTAAATTCAATTCAACTTGTAGATTGAGTAGACTGACTTAAAACTCTTAGAAGCGACTCACGAAAGATGTGCACAAGTAAAGCTACTGGTTCTTCAACAAAGTATCCGTGAATCAAAAAAGGAAGCATGTTTAGTTCCAAGGTTCAGCCTTAGTTGAAAAATTCGACGTACTTGTACAAAAAGAAGTGTACTTACAGTTATAAGTTCAATATTTTATCACATGCCTAACACCGGTTACTAAGTTTTTACTTTTTACATGTTAGTTTTCAATTTCAAAAATTGTATCTATAAAGTGGTGACGGATTTTCGTCTTAATGAACCGGTTTTCCGAATAAGTCCATCCTTCATTTTCATCAGCGATGATCGTTGTTTCTCGACGATTGACTTATCACGTTGGAGAAACGCTTTCACACACCCGTGCAGCATCTCAGTTACCTCCTTGTAACCATCGCATTCAGAGATTGATATCTCGTAAAAAGGGCAATCGATCTGATGCGCCAACTCATTCCCTTCAGACTCATCCACTTCGCGAAAATGTTCTAGATCTCTTTTTGTACCAACAAGAATAACAAGTGATGTGTCCGCTTGTTTTCTGTCTTTGACAAAACTTGCTATTCGGTCGGCTTCCTCGAAGCTTGAACGATCCGTTATCGAATACAAGATTAGAAACATATCCCCGTGGAATACACAGCGCTCTAACTTTGCTTCTGTGTTCTGAAATTTTGAAAAAAAAGAAATCCGATTAAATAAAGAGTCAATATAATTATAAATTTCAGTAATTCTTGTAGGATGTTGCTTAAAGTATAAATAACAGTTTTAACGTTTAGGGCTTTGTGCTGGTGTAGTGGTTGTTACATAACCCTAACTCGGGATCGAGTCCTGGTCCAGGAAAGTTCTAATATTATAATTACCTTTAATAAAAATTGAAACTAGTTATGCTAGCCTTTTTTGATTAAAGTTAGGGGTTCAAAATTAAAAAGACAATGATAATGAAGCATGATCCTGTTCTGTCACCATATGATATAAAAATCACAAGTTCAACGTAAATTCAGGCTACTATGTTTTCTCTTTGACTCGTGCATAGCTATCGGGATGATTGAGGAATCAGGATGTCAGGCGTAAACAATAGAAAATTTGTAATCGATTTCCGATCGTCTCAAGTTCGGCAGGCGCATTC
>JAOTRI020135873.1:0-11072 GCA_028564885.2 Zoanthus sanctaehelenae
GGAGCTGTTGTATATATACTAATAACAATAAAAGTATCCTAAGGTAAGCTTGTGGAGTAAGTAAGATACTGTGTCAGGGAGCTGTTGCATGTATACTAATAATAAAGGTATGCTGTGTTAAGCTAGTGGAGTAAGTAAGATACTGTGTCTGGGAGCTGTTGTATATATACTAATAACAATAAAAGTATCCTAAGGTAAGCTTGTGGAGTAAGTAAGATACTGTGTCAGAAAGCTGTTATTTCTTGAATGTTATCCATTGGTTAATACACTGTACGTGTGATGAACCACATGTGCTGGTTTCCGAAGTCGTTTACCCAACACCGAAATATCACGTAAAATACTGAACGTCGTTATTGGTAGCCGAGTCATAAGAGTTTTCTTAACGACCATTTAACGAATGCATCAGAATGCGCCTGCCGAACTTGAGACGATCGGAAATCGATAACAAATTACCTATTGTTTACGCCTCACATTATTATAGCTTAACTATCCAAATAACACGAGCTAAAAAGGCAAACAATATTAAAGGGGAACTCCAGGATAAAAAGAAAACTGTTTTTTTTTCAGTTAACTTAGTACATGTAATTTTTTATATGAAACGTTTTTAGCCCTTGAGTCAAAAAGTTTCTTAAAATTTGACCCGATTCATCCCTGAAAGTTTCTAAAGGATTTCTTAATTTCTTGAACACTTCATCCGAGAAACAAACTAAGAAAGAAACTTTCATTATCATCTTAGCTCCTGTTTGGTTGGGTAAAATAAAATTAAAGAATAAAACCATAAGGAATGGAAAAGTCAATAAACATTTTTAAAAGAACGAGTTAGGAAATTAAAGAAATGCCTTCCTCAAGTTCCGTGTCATTTTTCTTGTTTATCATATTTAGGAAGTTTCTTGGTTCAAGAGAGTTTAGCCCTAAACGTTTCTCAAGATTTTTGGTATTTCAGAGCTTAGTTTCTTATAAAGCGGCTTCTTATAAAAAATACATGTACTTTTGGTTATAGTTTTGATTATTTATTACCCTCAACTTTTCGAACAGCAGAGATGTTTTACTTAAAACTTGTGAAAAAACAAACAAATTGATTTCAGCCGCGTTACGAAGGTCAGCAGTCATTTGTGACGCAACCGCGTCAAACAAAGAATGCAGCAGTTTCACAAAGTTTTCAAACTAACATTGGCTCCAAACAAGAAAGTAATAGTTTATTACAAAACTGTATTTCTTTCTGCAGCTGCTTATACTGTAAAGGTTTTTTGTATTAATTTGACGCGATGACGTAATTTGAAGTTACGCTAAAAACTTTCTTAGGCGCCGGTTCTTTTCCAAGATGGCGGAGTTTCATTTTGGTTTTTACATGAATTTGATAGAAAGTAACTCCGCTTCAAATGCCATTTTACCAGAAATATTATAACACATTAGTTCTTGGAATCTTGAACTTCAGTAGAAGTTGCTAACATCCTGGAGTTCTCCTTTCACAAATTGGAAAAAACTGATTAGTACATTTGATACTTTTCAGTTCAGACTAAATACACGATTTTAAAAAGAATCAAACCTTGTGACCGCATTGTACATGCCTTGGTAGATAGTCGGAAGAACATATCCATTCTGTTTACACAGGTAATAAATCTCTGCCTTTGATTGAAAGGAAACGTGACGTTAGCTACACCCTTAAAAGTCAATTGAAACATGGAGCCGGCGTTTTTTATCCCCATTTTCTGTAATATTAAGCGGATGACAGTCTTTGACTCCCCCTGGACGGGACACTAATCCATCGCAGGTTAGCTCCAAGCAAGCGCTGGTACTCATTTACCTAGCCCGGAAGGACGGAAAGCTCAGCGCAGCCGGGATTGACCCTGCGAGCTTGTAGTTGGAAGGCCGGGATATTATGAACTGCATCTTATCACGCATGCCCACTCGAAACATGATGTATATATCGTTAAATAGAAGAGCTCTGTTACCATCTGAGCCGTAGCTCATAATTATGGCTGATCAGGGATCGACAAAAACTTGAACTCTTGCTTGCCCGGGAAAACTATTAACTTGTCTGAGTACTTGGATGTCTTGACGGGCAAATGAAAAACCAACCTCAAAAACTACTTGACCCTGACGATCGGACAAGGATTTTGTCCAGCCCTGTTGGTTAAATCATCACTTCATTGTGCATCTTACTATGTCATGATGGTTGAAACAGTCTTTCAAACAACAGCGGCACCAAAGCTCCAATGCGCTGAACAGTATCTATTTCAACCCTCAAAACAAAGCTTTGTTTGTCCCATAAGAGTTTTTCTCTTGAGAAGCCATGAGTAGTTTCCTATAATCGTAACAACTTCTAGCTATATGGATCACTTGCATCGTAAACATCTTTCAAACTAACACATCCGTGGAACGGAACTAAAAATGCAAGTACTAAGGGAAACGGGAACAGCTGTTTCGTCCTTGCTAGAACTCAGCAAGGAAAAACATTTAGCCAGTTCATTAAACTGGTTCAAAGGTAAACACTACTACATGTATGTGAGAACTTTGTTTACAACAAAGAGGATTCATTGAGAGGACATAGGTGGTTTCAAATATACATATGTAAACAAATAAAATGTATCTACGAGTAGATGACATTGCGTAGCTTTTATACATGATGCTGACGTAGTATAAGATTGACAATTATGAGTTCTTTTTTGACCTAATTCAACAGATCCTCTTTGCTTGCCATCGGTACTTTTTGGTACCTATCTAATTTCTATCCTTAAATCATTTAACAAAATGCCATTAATTACCTGATTCTCCTTACTCGGTAAAAATCGGTCACAAGTTGTATAAACCTACCACTTGCCATGCAGCATAGTTGGACAATCCAAGTTCTCCAATTTTACCTTCTGAAATACAAGTGAGAGCATCATTGTTAAAATAGCATCCGAGAATTGAAGGCAATGTTTCGAGGTATATCATACATTAGTTTATCTTTATAGCCACATCCCATAAACATTGCACTTTTACCATTACATAATACTTTTATATTATTATTATTATTATCATTATCATTATTATTATTATTATTTTTAGAACCGCACCACGCGGCAACTGACCCACATGAACTTATTAACAGGTAAATCCATCTTTTTAGTTACAACACTAATTTTTTAACAAGGGCATTGACATGCGGTATTGTTACACTTACTGGAGGCACCCTGCCGATATTGATAACAGCACCTCGCGGTACCATGCCCTTCCTATCGATCGTAGTACTACAATCGTACAGCCAATGATCGCATTCTGATACTCATAAAGTTTTACCACTTGAACTTACAATTTTTGTTGTGCAAACGATGGCTATTCTCTGTTGCACGTACCCACATCAGCAGCTCAAATTTGATAAGTTTTACTAACTTCGTTTATGGACGGCCGCCTTCTTAAAATGTGATGTGTTTTCGTTGCAGTGCCAGTCTCTGCTTTTGATAAAAACATTAACAATAGGTTGATGGGGGTCTGGCACTGATGTTATCTGTGGTGTTTGCGTTGCAGTGCCAGTCTCTACTTTTGATAAAAACATTAACAATGACTTGGTGGGGGCCTGGCACTGATGTTAACTGTTGTGTTTGCGTTGCAGTGCCAGTCTCTACTTTTGATAAAAACATTAACAATGAGTTGGTGGGGGTCTGGCACTGCAACACAAATATATCCCATTTAAAGATTGCAGCCAATTTAGAAACACGTTTGCGTGGATGAAAATGCTGCGGCCAGATTCAAGTTTGGAGTTATATTGACGTTCAAGCCGACGGGACATTCAAGTTCAAGTTTTATTCAAATTCAATAAATAGAAGTGTAACAGTTTTACTGGCCTGCAGGTAGCTTAACTAATCGTGGCTGGCTAGTCAATATATTGATACAGAGGCAATTACAGCGTTACAGTATACGATTAAAAATTAAAAGAAGATAAGTGTATTATGCGACACTGCGAACAGGAATTTGAGATCAAAGATACTGATCTAAATTTGTGCTTTCCTAATGGTTTTTTAGATTAACTATTACTTTATCAATTTCAATGCAATTATCTTCAACTTTAAAAAGGTCGAAAAAAATTATTTTCATTTCCTTCATAAAATTATTTTTTGGCAGCGTTTTCATTCTTTCGGGTATCTCATTCCCCACTTTTGCTCCAAAACGTGAAAAAGAATGTTTTTCAATGTCAATTCTAGAGCTCTTAATAAAAAAGGTTTTGAGAAGTTGATGAACGGTTATAGCATATCTGTGTATGCTAGAAGTCCTGTGAAAAATTTTTTTGAATATTTAATGAGCTTGTTTTGCATTTATATCAAACATTAAGTTAGAAATCGCTTGGACATAAAGAAAACTTTAGGACTGAATGTTAGTTTAGATGAATTCAGGGATAGCATGCTCATTTTTGTCTGCAAAGTGAATCAAGCGTAGGGCGCGCTTCTGTAGAATAGTGAGTTTATTTAGATGTGATTTACATGCGTGGCCCCAGGAAATAAGTCCTTAAGAGAGATATGGTGTTATAAGAGCGTTGTAGATATTAATAAAAACACTATATGGTATATAATGTCTTAGTTTACTTAACATACCAACGGTTTTACTTATTTTGGTTATAACAGAATCAATATGGTTATTCCAGAAGAAACTTTCATCAATATAAACGCCTAAATTCTTAATAGAATCTTTATACTATAAGTTTACATTTCTATTTAAATCATAATAAAAAAATATATAATATTATTTTTGAATATTTTGGATTTTCTTTTGGTCGGATCGGAAAACAACATAATTAGATATTTTGCATTTAATGTTAATTTGTTAGAAATTAACCAATCGTTAAGTTTTTTAATCTCAGTGTTAACAGTCATTTATAGTGTTTTCAAGGTTTTATCAGAAAAAATAATACTATAGTGTCAGAAAGAAAGAAATTCAATTTGCTAGAACAATTATTGATATCATTAATGTATAATAGAAAAAGTAGGGGCCCTAATACAGAGCCCTGTGGTACACCGCATGTGCATGCGCACTTAGCTGAAATATGGGAACCTGTCTGAGAGTGTTTGAATGCCATCAGTCAAATAGGAGTCAAACCACTCATTAATAATTCCTCGAAAGCCACAATGATAAAGTTTATTAAGCAGAATTTTATGATCAACAGTATCAAATGCTTTCTTTAGGTCAATAAAAATCCCACAAGTAAGTAAGCGGCCATTCATGTTTGACTGAATAGTTTCAACTATATCGATGATAGCGTGATGAGTAGAGTGTCCCTGGCGAAAGCCATGTGATGTTGCGACGAGTTTAGAATGGAATACTGGTCAATGAAACATACCATCCGATTGTAAATTATTTACTCGAAAATTTTATCAAAATTTGAAAGCAGAGATATAGGACTGTAGTTTAAAGCATCCGTCTCATTATCGGATTTAAATATAGCTGTTATTTTTGATATTTTTAGTTTTGAGGGATAAACCCCTGACGAGATGGAAATGTTAATGATTTCCGCTAAGAAAGGAGAGATGATATCGCCAGCACACTTTAACACCCGCGCGGGGCATAAGTAAAGGCCATTCGATTTATTGTTAGAAAGTGACAAAATTTTCAACTTAACATTTGCTGGTAAGACAAGATGATAAAGGCAGGAAGAATCGGGTGATTTGGATTTAGCTAAATAATCCATATACTGTAGTTGGTACAAGGAGATAATTTCATGGCTAGTTTGTTACTAAATGTTGGTTATTCTTGAGCGATTGTGTAAGAAAACGTGATTATTACATGGATCCTCTAGTGCAGTTATAGTGTGAAGCTTTCTTTTGCGATTTGTAACAAGTGTATTTATTGCTTGCCACGTTTTTTTGTGTTGTTTATGCTTACAAGAAAGTAATTAGCATAATATGTTATTTTACTAAGGCGTCTACGGGTAGTTGTCTTATTTCTGTAATATGTATATATTTAATGGAGTCACCTATATAGTTTGTTTTTCACTTTAATTGAAGTTATTAGTCCCTATCTTATACAGGGTTTAGCAAGCTGCTTCATTTTACGCTTTAAAAGACTTTTAATGGGAGCAAGTTTGTTAACAATATTATTGACACGTTTATAGAAAGTTGAAAACAGATCATCAATATTATTAGATTTTGTTAAAAGTATCTTCTCCCAGTCAACTGCAAAGAGGTCGTTGTTAAAAAATTTTGCCGGAAATGTGAAAAGTCACAGAAGACAAAACACAAAATTGTGAAAAATGATATGAAACATTAGTAATATTTCCGCTTTGTAAAACCTGCTCAGGATTATTAACGAAAATATTACAACTTAGCGTTGCTGTTGTTCTATAAACACGCGTTGCTTTGTCAATAGTTGGAACGAAATAATTATCTTGGAGTGTTGTAAGAAAATTATGACTGTGTTGCGATATTTGTGTTTAAAAGACACAAGTTTAAGTCACCTAAAAGACAAACTCGCTTTCCTGTTGAGCTTAATCTTTCCAAGGCATCAGTTACATAGTTTAAAAAGAGATCTGGCGAATTATGTTATCGGTAAATAATATCAATCTCGTTCCCACAGCCACGATCCTTGTGGCCAGCGCCACGAATCAAGAGCTCTGGGATAATCCATTTGAATACCCAACTGGATTGGCAGGTTTGTTTACCGGAAATAAATAGATAGCAAGTGAGCAAAAAAAGCTAGTCACTAATAAAAAACTGAAATAATACTAATACTGTAAAACCAAAGGTTACAATACCAAAACTAAAGTCTGTGGAGCTCGTTATTGCAAAATTATAACTGAGAAAATCACATGTACTTAGCCTAACTAATTAGTAATTGGTACCCGACCAGATTAGCTCTATGTAGTTATTTTCGAGTGTTCAGCCACCTAATTGTAATTTATTATTTAAATAGTATAATTATTTTATGAATGTAACGTAGAGGTGCAAATAAATGTTGTTGTTGTTGTTGTTGCTAAGGAATGCCGAGATCAACTGTCCAAAGGTTTATGCATCTTGCATACTTTCAAAAATAGTTGTCATTTTAAACACTCGTAGCTGTTTCTTTTCCTCCTTACACTCAGGCTTGTCCATGGAATTTTTTGATTGATCTGTATATAGAAAATTGCATGTTTTATCCCGCTTAAATTCCAACACAATTTTCACTGCCAAGGAATTGCACAGGCGATTGTACCGCACGCCATCGCCAATGTGAATATTACCAAAGACGTCCGGTAAACCTATAGTCTCTCAGTATTCCTTCCAAATAAACTTTAGTGTTTTTTTATCTTTAATACTTATTAATTTGATTTACTTCTATAAAAGGATTGTTCTTTTTATGGAAAATTTAAGGCTATGCTTTACCAGCACGAACCCAGAATTTGGGTTCCGGTTAAATGGATTATACCAGAGCTCTCGATTCGTGGCACTGACCACAAGGATCGTGGCTCTGGGAACGAGATTGCAAATAATACCGTTTGTCTTCAGCAAATTCACTAGTAAACCACGTTTGGTAAGGCCTTTGCGCCACACGTATAGTCTTTGGTCAGAGGTGCATCATCACCAAGTATATTTAATACAATTGACAAGATACTCTAGCAATTTCCAGCTTTTTCCTGGAGGCAATTTGTAGCAAACCTTAGGAAAGGACAACTCTACTCATCTAATATACTTAACTTGTTACCAACAATACACTTCATCTAATTCGAACCCATATCTCTATGACTCCGTGCCACAGAAATATCAATTTCTGTCTAATATCAAAGTACTAAACACAAAAAGAAAAAATTTTATCACATGCAGTTTAAAAACAATGATTTTTTACGCTACATACACAAATGTATTCTTTTACAGTTTCTCACCGGAATGCAGCTGATTAATTGCTTTCAAGGTTTCCTCAATGGCGGTTTGATGATCCGGTGAATGAAGATAAAGTATGTCAACACTTGACCTCTTCAGTCTTTGCAAAGATGATTCAAACTGATTTATCATTCCTTTGTACGTCAGTCCTAAAATACACACAAATTGTTTTACACACAGATCGACACAAATAGTTCTTTGAAAAACGGGAGTCAAGCCCCTGCACAAAAGAAAATGTCGACCTACGATTGGCTCCGAACAGTATACGAAAAACACGCCGACCTATGATTGGCTCCGAACAGTACACGAAGAACACGCCGAAGTTAACCCGAAAAACAAACGTCCGCACAACAAGACAAAATGTGAAACGGTAGTTGCGATTGAGGATGCTGGTCTGCGGCAAGGTAGTGCTGGCGCCTTAGTTTTTCAGTTTAATTAGTGTCTATGCCTCTTAAAAATGTTTGCTTTTCACAATTTGCACGTACCATAAATCATTAAAAATTTGCTTTGCAACAGGACTTTGCCAAGTATTCCATAACTTCGTCCACTTTCTCAGTTTTTCTGGACTTATTTGCAAAATCGAGATTGTCTTAGTAAAAAAATTTGCCGAAGAAACTTAATAGAATCACACTTCCCTTGTGGTAAAATGCAATTATGCATGTTATTTTACAGTAATTGGGGAGCCAAGCCCCTGCAGAAAAGAAAATGTTGACGTATGATTGGCTCCGAACAGTATACGAAGAAAATGCCGAAGATAACCCGAAAAACGAAGATTTGCACAACAGGACAAAACCTGAAACGGTTGTTGCGATTAGAATTTAATTCCGCCGTTTCAATTTGGCATGACTTCATTCGCGAGTATTACCAGTCCCCTATATAGCACGAGGTAAATGAACCAAGATAGTCTACAGTAGGAGTTCCAAATTTCAAAGTATGAAGAAAAAAACAGACTTTGTCAAAATCAGAAACCATTTTCAAGGAAATGATTAATATTATATGATAAATAGTTTGATTGGGTTATGATTAATTTTAATGTTATTACTATTACTGTTAAAACTAAAACTGGATCCATTTTATCGTCTCATGAGAGAGATTTCAAACTTATATGACTGTTGTGTGGCTTTGATTACTTAATACTGGCTGTCTAATAAAAATAATCTAGTTGTTTGGCATGAAAAAATAGTTTGGTCGTTAAATATATCAAATATTCCTAGCAAAAAGTAATTGATGAAACCTTAAAGTTCTATGCTTTGTGGCGTTTCAATTAATAGCTAAGGACTATTGTACGAATCGAAGAGATTGTGGCGGTCTCCAGAGGTTATACTCGGTAAAATTAACTTTACTTTAGTGCTACATAAGTTTGAAGATAGTCTATATGGAATAGGCATTGTTACAAACTACTAAGTACTGGAATGTGTTACTATATATAATATTACAAATACTCACTTTCACTAGTTCCTGTTGGGTGGACCTTTGTAGCAAGTACAGTGTGTTCCTCCGCAGTCTTTAAAAATTCCATCTGCCCAAGAAATTTTTCTGATTTACCACCTGTATAACTGATTTGAGATAGAAGTTAATAATGTCCATGAACAATTTTTAAACAATCTTTACCAAGATAAAAAGCATCATCAGTAAAACTCAAATTAACTGTCCCATAACAAATGGTTCAAATTATAAATCTGAATTGAAGGGAGAATTTGTTGTGCTAATGATTTTAACTTTATCCACTAATTTGTAGAAATTTAGATACTCACATGTCGCCAAATTAAGCACGTAAGCTATGTATAGTATTTCATAATCTAAGTTTCTAATGTTTTGTTCAGCCTAATATATAAGGCACCAGACTTCTTAGAAAAGGATAAAGGTCTTTTCTCTAATCCGGGATTAAACTCATTGCAAAAAGATCCCAGTGTATTTCTGTCTACTTGTTCTAATGATGGCAGTCTCAATATAAACTGAAAATGTTTTGTGGGTCATCTAAAAAGTTATTATAATTGTTATAATTATTACTATCAATATTATTAATATTGTTACCATTATTAATACTTTAAAGACTATGTCAGGGGAAAGTTGGTGATGAGGTCAACCAGGTTATTAAGTTTGTAGCCATGCAAGCATACTATGTGGTATTTATAGAACTTGTTAGCCTAGGACATAAGTAAACAAAATGTATCCATCGATTTACATTACTAGCGCATATGACTATATTAATATTCAAAGTACTTTCCAAGTAGTTACAGGGTTGACAGTTGAGAGACTAAGATCAGCTGCTAAAGCAGCTAACTAATATTTCTATATTTTGATAATGTTCACAGTAGATTTAGAAGAGACAAACCACACAACATCTGATTTACCACCCAACTCTTTATAATAGATGTATGTGAGTTCTTTTTAGTCCACCTCCTCAATAAATATTTTAAGATCCTGAGTCTTGGTCCGGCCTGGAAACTGATACCGAGCCTCCCTATAGACTGACACCTTACCAAACCAATCCAACAAGGAGGCAGACAATTGTAGAAATACTTCCTAAGAACACTCCACGATATATCTCAATTGCTAAAGTCCTTTTTACACTGTACATAAAATCTCTAACAGTGCCTCAAGCCCCCAAACCAGAGTGTGACCTTTTCACACTGTCCATATCTGTCCACTTGGGTAGCCTTGACTTACTAAATCCAATTAACTAATCCTAACAGGTGCATAAGGCATCAATGAAAAAAATCTCTATTGAACCTAGTACAAGCAGCAAAGGCATATGATGACAAGAATGTTGCCGCCATACATAGATGCACACATCAACAGAAAGCTGAAAATGCGTGCTGTTTATATTAAATCGAGTCTCTGAGTCTCTCCATTTCAAACCCAAAGTGCTCAGCATAGTACCTGGAA
Source organism: Zoanthus sanctaehelenae (assembly GCA_028564885.2). Classification (NCBI taxonomy): domain Eukaryota; kingdom Metazoa; phylum Cnidaria; class Anthozoa; order Zoantharia; family Zoanthidae; genus Zoanthus; species Zoanthus sanctaehelenae. The sequence continues at coordinate 10,716 of JAOTRI020135873.1, forward strand.
AGAAATGAACCTCAGACTAAAGAAATATTATTAGTGAGGCAATAATATAAAGCTGCCATATGGCTGGGTATTAAAAGACACCCCATATGCACCATAAGGATGTATTTGTGGGGAAATTGTTTGTAAATGGTGAGTTCACTATACTGCAGTGCCACAATAAAATATGCTATCTTAAGGCTGAAATGCTCCAAGCAATGTGCACTAACATTAAGTTAGAGACGGTTCCTCAGGAAATTACCCTTTTCCAACTACACCGCACTCAACCGCTATTAGAATATACTACTAAGTTAACAAATTCAATCTTTGTTAAACAAAAAAAAACATGTTTCGACTTTGGTTTTAAAGCAAACTTTAGTA
>JAOTRI020135884.1:0-11071 GCA_028564885.2 Zoanthus sanctaehelenae
TTCAATCCCTCTACCACAGTGCTAGAAAAATCGCCATCCTATCCAACCTTTAATTCTATCGAACGCACTTCACTAATCTATGATTACTGCTAGTTCGTTAGGTTATTTTTGCTGCCTTTTAAACTTTTGATAAGTCATCATCAATTTGTGTTGTTAATCGGTCTTAAAAGAATCTTGTTACTTCAAAGCTGTATATTGCAGTCTCTTCGTGATAAGCAGTCGTGTCATATTTGTAGAGTTGGTGGCCTTCTTGATTCTGTACCGTGTCCTGTTTGTTTTACGATGGTAGATCCGACTCGATAATTTTGTACCTGCATGCCAAACATTTAATCTAATGGTATATCGAGCTCCTCTTTGAGAGTCATCTTTAGACAATTCATTGTCAGTTGTGTCATATTAAACACTTACGCATTATAATCTCAACTACATTTGATTAATCAACTCAAGAATAGCTTGCATTAACATGTTAGTAACATACTTTAATTGACGCCACTTTATTGTGTATTTTGGCAACATTGGTAGCTAGGGCTTGCTCTTTTTAATGGTACTTTAGAGAGGTAAAACACCCTACCCGCGTTGCCGTTTGCTCATTATTGCTATCTATACTTGATTTCAGTCATCTTTATAGCCATAGTACCCAATATAGTGGTTTAGATATCTATTATCCGATGATCTCCAGCCGGAAACTTTCTTAATCCGCTCTCGAGAGAAGAATTCTCACAAACTGTTTGAGCACGTGTGATCGAACGAAATCCGGAAAGATTTTTATTGGCATGTGCGCATGCTCTGTATGTTATTATTCAGAATCGCTCGCAATCTAGCGGTGGTTTTCTATTGCCTCCAATTTCGTTGCTGAATACTCATACTATATGGGTTTTTTACGCGTTCAACAAGAATAAGTATTTTTCAGAACAGATATGTATTTTTTGAACTTGATAAGAGTTATACTTGTGAAAGAAAATTGATGGCTTTTTGTTACAAAGAAGAACAGGTCTTGTAAATATCCAAGAAGTCGATCTTTGAAATTGCTTTGTAACTTTAAAGTTTTCGTTGTTCTTTCTTTAATTAAAACACCAAATAATTGTTGTGATGAATTTTGTATTAGAAAAACAACTAAGTTAGTGTATCACGGAATGCGGAAAATTCTCAGAAATACCAACAAAATACTTAAGTCTAGGGCAAACACCCTTTGTTCGAAGCACCAATTCCCTTAAAAATGAATTCATATTTTGAAACCCTCCCATAACCATTTGCTGTGCTAAATAGTATAAATCTTTTACTTGAAGATATCTCAGTTTTTAACTGTCTAAATAAGTTAACTCTTGTTTAAGTAGTGCATACAGCGCAAGCTATACCAGGTATTTTAACTGCTGTGTTTCAAGTTCAATAAGGCCATTTCGCACTTTCGGTAAAAGAAGAAGATGTAAAAGTTCTAAATTATCTGACTTCCAGACATTAAAACAAATCTTAGAATTTTATCAGCTGATGCACTGCTACCATTTAAGAAGTCACCCATTACGAAGTACCCAACAAAGCATTTTATTTTTCTGTAAAATATTGATTTTTTTATTACTAATAACTATTGTATGGTGTATGTCTTTCTCTTAATACAAATTAACTTAATTCGCTTCGCATCCTTGAGCGAATAAAATTGAAGAAGAGATTACTCCGAACCGGAATAGAAAATCTTTTTAGAATGAAAGAAAAAGAATGTCAAGATAACCGCCATTTATGATAAGGTTTGTGAGAATGAGACAGCTGGTCTCAAACTGATTATCTAAGAATCATTTAGGAAATTGAAAATTCTTTATGGAAGCAATTTTTATTAGAAGATAATGGGTTTCTATCCGTTGTCATGTTAAACAAGTCTCTTGAGAACTGAGAAGGGGCGTGATTGGTACTGAGTATTGCATGTGCAGACGAAATTTAGAGCGTTTTTCATTTACCAAGATATTACGGAAATTCTGGTTGGGATGTTTTTCGTGCGCTCCACTGGAAAATTCCGTAAAGAATGGAACTTACGAAAAGGTAGTCCTATATTCCCGCTTACTTTTCCGATGGAAGTGCGTGATCCATTTACAAATTTTGCTCGGCCTTTTTTATTTTTGGCAAGAGAACGAAGCCTGGGAACGAATGTGAAATGGAACACTTTCTTCACCCGATGGAAAATTCCACTGAAACTAACAAACTAATCTGACTTTTTGGTAAATGGAAAATGAGAATCATTTTCAACGGAATTGGTGCTTTGCACAAAGGGCGTTTTCCCTTAACTTTAGTATTTCTTTGGTATTTTTGAGAATTTTTCGCATTCCGTGATACATTAAATTGGTTATTTTTATAATACAAATTCATCACCACAATCGTAGATTGAAAACGCAAAGTAGAGTCTATTTTGGCCTCATCAAAGAACTATTTAGACGGAAATATTTAAAGGCGGACATGGTTGGCGCAGTTGGTAAGATCTCTGCTTTCCAACCACAAGGTCCCCAGTTCGATCCCGGTGCTTTGCCGAGATTTGAATATTTGTGTGGCCTTCTTTTCTGTCTAAGCCAACTCAGTAGGTAAATGAGTACCAGCGTCTGCTGGGAGCTAACCTGCGATGGATTAGTGTCCAGTCCAGGGGGAGTCAAATAGACTCTCATCCGGGTTAGTACGGCATGTAAGATTCCAATGAAATTTGAGCCAATGAAAGGAAAGATGAAACTTACCCCTACCTTAATTCAACCAATTACAAAGCTTGTTCTAATCTTGAATTTCATGGGAATTATACAAGACGTACTGGCCCTCATCCGCTTAACACTACAGAAACCGGAGATAAAAGCCGGCTCCATGGACCACTAGGCTCCAAAGGATGTAGCTTTAGCTTATTTAAGTAAAGTTTAAATACATGTACTATCTTTGGTAAAAGGTTTTTCAAATTGCGTGAGTCAGACGAACTCTTCCTAATCTCGTTCAGCACTATAGCTTTTCAAAGCAATTAGTCGTTCAGTGACTTAGACTCATTTCCTTGTCCGACGTTGATCGACCAGGTTTTAATGGATCGTGATTACGCTTTGCTGCTCAGCGATCAACTCAACCAAGTGGAGAAAAAGTTTTGAAGACATAATATGAAAGGCAGCACTATTAAAATTGATATTTAGAAGAGATCTTTCCAAAGAGAAAAAATAATCACTCAAATCTTTGTTCTACAAATCTAACAACGTCAACATGCAGCAAATCGAACTCAACGAGATTTACTACTAGTAATATATTTGAAATTACTTTTAAATCTGGACAGTCAAGAAATGTTATCGGTGTATACAGTAAAAACCCGCATGTAAGAACCTACTTTTTCCAAGTTCAGCAAAACAGGTTCTTATATTTGGGGGTATATAGTTAGGCTAAATTAGGCTCTTAATTAGGTTCTCAAGTTTTCAGTAGAACCCATTCCTGAACAAACAGAAAAAACAGGTTTGGTCCTTTATGTTTCAGCATTTTTACAAAGTTGTAATTTTTTTTACAAAGTTGTTTCTGTACATGTCTTTTATTTGTGAGAAATGAAGAATTTTCTGTTTCTCAAAGTCACCAAAGTTATACTTCTTAGTTAAAAATGCTTATGAAAATATCCCATAACTCACATATAAGAATCTAATAAATTTGGTTGGCTAAACAGGTTCATATATTTTGGGATATAAAAATGGGAAATTTCTGCCAGCAAGTTTTTAAATCACTAGGTTCTTACATGCGGGCTTTTACTGTAGCTTTTCTTAATTATGGTTTCAAAATGCAATGTATCATCTTGATGACTGTATAAGTTTTTTATCTATCTACTCCTTGGAACCTCACTAGGTTTCTAAATGTTCTAAAACAAAACAAAACAAAACAAAATAGGACAATGAGGCTTAGATTAGCAAAAAATTATGAACAAGCTCCGGCTGAGATTGAAGAAAGAACTGAAGATATTTCTAGATGAAACTTAACTGAATCTTTGGGCAAAATAAACCCTTTAAACAAATAAATACACGAAGACTTTAATTAGTTGTGAAGTCTTTCTAGCTGGCCAAAGACCTGCTTTTTGGTGACATCATCTTTACCACTCTAAGGTGGACAGAGACCTTTCACATTACAACACAGATGAAATCCCTAAAGCCTACGATGTAACGTCCTTATTCGAGAAGACGTGAAACCATTTGCAGATGTTAGAGCAAAGGCATCAGTCACTTTCTTAATTATCTTAAGACCCTGAGTGTTGGTCCAGCCCTCCCGCACAGCAGACTGGCGCCTTACCAACTGGGCTAACCAGACGGTGGTCTAAAGACTATTATTTGAAGCCTTGTGGGCAAGAACTGCGAAGGTAGTAAGCAAGCACACAGTGCAGTTATCTTGGATAAACGTACAGGAATCTTTACAAAATGCAGACAATCAGCATTGCTTTTTTAATGCCTTATCTTTTTATTTTTTTATTTCTCATTTTAAACGGCTTACAGAAATAACAAAATTAAGAACATATTGAACCTGAAACAGTTTATAATTATGTCACACTTCATCATACAGTATATATAATATTCTATACAGAAAGGAGGAGGTCTGATATTTCAAATAAGCCCTACGACTTCTTACGAGATCTCCTTGCCATTAATATATATTTCTCTTTATTTGTATTAGTACTATACTGTGTAAAATTGTATATATAATGGTAAACAAACTGTTATTAATTGGAGATGTAAATTTTCAAACTATTTTTTTTTCTTTTACACATCGCTCTACACTTATTAGGCCCCTTCTACCCTCTTTTGTTTTCACATACAATCTGTCAACATCACTCTTTGGGTGAAAAGCCCCAAATATTGTCATTGTTTTCCTTGTCTTTCTGATCAAATCTTTAAGCTCGTTTTCTTTCCATTTTATAATATCCGCTCCATACCAGAACATAGTTACTGCTCACGTGCTTACCGCAGATATCTTGTTTTCCCATTTCATTTTGATCTAACTATCAGCTTTAACCTTCTTTTTGTATTCCTTTCCAATTGTCTCATTCATTTTAGCTTTTTTGGTTTTGTCTAATTCCAAAATTCATATATATGTGTAACCTTCCTCTCCAACCTCTTTCATCATTTCCCCATCCATTAGCTTAATTCGTTCGCTTCTTACAATTTTCTGTCGTTTTAATGTCACAACACTACACTTTTTATTCCCAAATTCCATACCAATGTCATTGCTGAACATGTGGACGGTCCTCACTAGTATTCTCAGCTGGTCTCCTTACTTGGCGTATAACTTCAGGTCATTCATAAACAACAAATGGTTAACCTTATACTCCTTCTTTCCCCAATCATAGGCGGTATTCACCTTCCGTAAGACTTTGGTCTCATACTCAGGACAAACAATAATGGTTAGAAACTGTTTCCCTGAAAAATCTCCCTCCTCACAAAAACCTCTCCAAGGTCTTCCCCATTGGATGTCAGTGAGACCTTCCACTGGTTCATGCTTCTTCCAAGAAAATTTTTTATCTTCTCAGCTATTCCGAACATTTCCATATATTCCTTTATCCAACTTTGTGGAACCAGATCAAAGGCTTTACGGCAATCTATCCAAGACATGGATAGATTCGTGCGCCTTTCCTTACAATCTCTGAGTATGGTCCTATCATTATCATTATTATTATTGTTACTGTTGTTAATATTGTTATCTAATATCAAGGACAGGGAAATATATTGCAGAAAAAAGAATATCAACATAATTTTTTTTAAATAGGTTCACATTATTACTGATTTGCTTTCAGCTCACTGCTTTAGCCATGCTTTTGCTGGATCCTTATTATAGGACCATCACTGGATTCGAGGTAACTGTTTTGTTCTGTTCTATTCATGTTCTGATGGATTTGTTCATAGGTGTATGTAACCTAAGCGTGTTTATTCCAGGTAGCCAGCACTTTACCACTTATTAATTTTCAAGATTGGGAAAGTTGTGTCTAATGTGAATTAAACTATTGGTGTTGATGTTGTTTTTGTTATTGTTATTGTACTATCTGTACTTGTTCATCTTAATAGCCACATCCTACAAGCATTTTGCATTTTTTTGAAGTTTGGTTTACCTAGAAAATCAGTATTATTTAAATTATTTTGACTTTGTAATTTTGGTGGCTTAAAGTATCTAAATTTAAACATTTCTTAAAATATCCAAACCGTTTAACTGAAAATATTATCAGGAAAACTTGTCGGTTTTTATCGTTTTAGTTAAAGTTTTATATGAATCTAGGCTGAGTCTAGCTATGTGTCAGAGAATTTATTTGAACCATTTTGCTGGTGTAAATAAATCAACTAATTTGCAGCAGTTGCTTAGATTTAAAAATTTATACCAGGTATGCTAAACCTGATGCCGGAGATTGAAGAAGGCTAGCCTCGCAGAATGTACTGCTGGCAAAAGCTTATGTAAATACTAAAACCCCTACATTGAGTAACGCAAATTCTTATGCCAAAACATATTTCAAAAATTTTAATATAATTCAAATATTATTAGTTCTTTATTGAACTACAATTCTTTTCAACTCCTCCAGCCAAACTGCATTTTTCCTCGGACACATTTTACTATATTTCAGGCCCGCACGTAGAAATGTTGCTGGAGTTACAGGTTTTGTAAGACCCCTACATGCATGACATCAATTTAAAACAAAATTGATATTTTCAGGTCTGCAGAAAAAAATTACGAAGTTTTGTAAAAAAGGATGATATAATTAAATTATTTTTGCTGGGCTGATAAATTAGATTTTATTCTTGAGATTGATTTGCTGGTTAATAAAAGTTCTTCTCAATATGCTTTGATGATCATTTTCCACCGTAAACGTTGCTTTTATATTCATCGAGTGGAGTTTGTGTTCCTTCAGGGCCGTTGGAAAAGTTATAGTGAAAGAAAAATTACTGATTTGTAACTAATTGAATTCCAGCCAGCTTTTAAGTCAGTGCTATATTTTGGGGTTGCACGTTCAATTCTGTTAGTTCTAGGAACAAAAACACTGGTATTTTTATCATTTTCCAGTGTGGAAGGCGATGATTACGATAATAATGAAATTATTTTTGTAAGTAAAGTTTATCTCGTTAATTTAGACTCATAAGTTTTCCTTTGAGAAGCTTCATTTAACCAGCATTTTAGTTTTTCGAATTTGTTTTTATTGGAAAAAATTCCAAATCGTTGTCCGTTGTTTTGAAATTTACTCTGATTGTAATAACTTTTAGCCGATACCAAACAAAGCAAGTTTCAGTTCTATAAAATGTTTATAAACGTTCATACGCTTGTACCAATATGATGTAATTTTCAGTTTCTCGGTGTATTTTCTTCAACAATTATTTCCAACGCACAATGCTTCTTATTTAATAGGTACTCATTGAAAAAGAGTGGATCAGTTTTGGACACAAATTTGGACAGGTTTGTCTTAATGTAAAATTACAAGAATTAAGTTTAAAGTTATTAAGTAATGTATCAAACATATGTTTCATTACATTTCCAAACTCAGAGAAGAGAGTTGTTTTGATTTCCCTTGTTTAACTTGATGCATTATTAATGAGTTTAGGAAGATGTTTAACAATTAAAGAGGCATATGGCGTGTATTAGGCTAATAAAACACAACGGGCACAACAAAAAACGCCAAAAGTTTTTTCCCACAGTCAACTACACGGCTTAGACTTCTTCATTTGCGCTATTTTAATAATATAAATTCTTCATGCCGCAAATATTGAAAAGTAATCATATACGAGTTTTTTTACCAATCAGCGCCTATAGAAGCTATCTACCAATTATTGTCAAAAAAATTCTTCTTAATTATCTTTCAATTTTTTGTAAAAGATAGATCGTAAGAGTAAATAACAGTAAAAAACGATTAAAATAGAAAAATATTGGCTTCCTCCAAAACATATTTTTCCCTCATACTATGTCAATTTGTTCATCTAGGTAAGTTACTATTCGATCTGAGGTTAGTTATTGAAAATTCTCAGTCTTACGGTAGGAATTCGTAAAATGACATTGCAACGGCGTTTGTTGTTGTTGTAACTTTACACTTTATCAGCGTTCAGTGGGAACACGTAAACATTTATGAGGATTACTAAACACATTTTTAACATAAAAAAAAATCCTCAAAATATATATAATTCAGTGGCAATAAAAGTTAACCAGTAGGCCTTCAACTGAACGATATTTCTGTAAAGGTTGCTTCAGAAGTAGTTGCTCTGAACAGTCGGTTTGTTTTTTTGGGATCTTATTACGTGTTTTTGCGAGCGTCGGAGAAAGTTCAGGAAAATTGATAAAAATTTCACTTTGAAATGTACAACAATCTCTCATTTTGTGACGTCATTACAGCAAATAGAAAAAGTATAGCCAACTCAAGGCACTAAAATCAAAGTGCATTTCTAACAAATAAAAACTGTTCAGAAAACCCAATGTGTTTTCTTTTTTGTCACGTACGAAAATCGCTCAGTTTGATTTTGAAATCAAACGGAACAATTTGAATTGTTTATACCAGCTGTATCTTATCACTAGCAATTTTTGGCCGTGGCAATAATACGTCTAAATTATTGACACTTATTTTTATCAGATCCAGAAAAAGAGAAAAAATTCCTAGATGTAATATTTAACGCTCTCTTAGTACCTGTTGATTTTCAGTTATGTTGTTACTGAGATAAAAACCAAGTGAAGTTCTCATACCACAGTACGTGAACAGTTTTTTTACGTTTGGCAGCGAAGAAACGGCAGGCCACGTGTGGCACCTTTTCCAGATCTTAGACAGAAGAAGCCCTCATAAAAGAGAAAAGAGTTGAGACATGCAAGTCTCAATTTTTCCTATGCGATGAGGAAGATTTCTTTTGAACACGTAATTGTAAGCTCGTTTGAGTGATGGAGCATATAGGAGCATATAGGACCAACCTCAATATTAGTACTGAGTGATCTGCTTGATAGAAGAAAGGAAATGGATTTGTGGATGAAGGGAAGTGGCTGGGGAGAAAGTGTGCAACTGGCGCGGGGATCGTGTCCAGGGCTTTGGCAGCGTTTCTAAGAAAGCGAAGGTCATTTAATGAAACTTAGATCAAACCTCACCTCAAAAGCTAGTTACGCAGGAAAACTGAGATTGTTCCACTTGCAGAGCTCTGCACATTGTAATTATTGCAATAAACGAGCGTGTTGGAAGAGGCATTTGTTGTAGATGGAAAAGTTAAGGAAGGCTGGGAAAAAATAATGTTCCCTATAGTTACCGTGTGTTTTACCATTTGTACAAATGTAACTTTTTGTTGACGGTAGGAAAGATCGTTTTTATGTCATCCGATTGCACGCATGTGCAATAGATGCCATATTGTGAGGTGTCGAATTCGTCACTCACTCCGCTATTTGCTCGATTCACCCAAATATGGGCAAACACGCCATATATGGCCAGTCGTATTTGTTTGTTTTTGCATTTATCAATTTGCTTCTAAATACACACACTGTCATGTAGAGCCCAGCGAACGTAGCAAGAAATTATAAAGCAAGCTCGAAGTCGAATTCTAAAATATTTAGTTACGCTTTGAATGTTCAACAGCTACCACTAGGCAAGAAAATCTGTAAATAAATGTAAACACTAGCAGTTGTGAATGCATCAGAGGGTAGACGAAAAAGTCGTTTCCAATGAAATTTCTGTGTAATACCTCCGAAGTTTTAAATAAATTTTTGTTTAAAGACTTTGCCGTTTGTCCCTAATTTTATGCTTTGTTTTGAGGGTTCAAATGTTCTTGTGTTACAGCACAGACGGCCCAAGCTTAGTGTGTGTGGTAAAATTTGTAACGACATTTTCAAAATCTTTGTACAAGACTTTGTATGAGAATTTCTAAATTTACCCGTCGATCTTAAAGAATCAATCAACTTGTAAATTAATTTAGTAAAAAACATGCCTTGAAGCTTAAAAGTTGTTTGATTTGAATGACATTCGTCTTGAATCTAATTGGTTGCGAGTACACAAAGAACTCCAAAACAGCCGGACCCAGGGGGAAGTGATATTTCAAAACTGTTAATCACCTGGCCGCTGCCCTCTCTAGCTAGTCACGTAATGTGGTCACTTTACGTTTGAATTTTAATGAACTTCTCGAGATAGCGGATCCGAGCTTTGCTGTTTACATCAATGGAACGGAAAAAGTCATATTTTGGCTGATTTTGAGTGACGATGGAACCATCATAACTTCGATGAACAAAGAAAGTCTTGCTTTGTGTTTATTGAAGAATTAGGGTTTTGGAAGGTGAGTGAAAGATATTTTGAGAGAATTTGTTCTGCCGGTTTGACAGTTAATCGTTACGAGTCTCCTACCTTGTCAATTTTTAATAACAGTTAACGCCAGAACCCAAACTTCGTTCGATGGAGGGAGAAAACAACATCAAACAACTTTTAAGCTTCAAGACACTTTTTTTTCTAAATTAATTTACAAGTTGATCTAAATTTTTATTGACAATTGAATGCAACCTTAAGTTTGGAGTAATCTTTTTTCAGATTTTAAGCTTTGCTAACCTCCAAAATGTTTAATGATAGTCGGTTGTTTACGCGCTATGTTATCTAGTGCGCGCACAGGCAGCCCAAGCTATCTATGTAAAACATAATCACTTTTTTTATATATAGGAAGAAAGATCGTGCTTTTCAAAGTCGTGAAAATTGTTGAACATTTAGCAGTACTGAAAACTGCATGTTTTTTTATTCATTGGCTCGGTTTTTTGGAATGGCCTGAGAATATGGATATTATGGTAAATGTAAACTTTTTCACTATCAAAGTCATTCTTTTATTTAAGATTTTAAGTCTTATAAAAGGCGGAACATCGAAAGTGAAATCGGATGACATAGCTCCCCGACCTTTGATTTGTAACACTCCGAGGCCTGATAAAACTTTTTGGCCGCTCTAAGGCTGAAAATAATTTTGCGAATGTCAAAGACAACATTTCCCTTCTTGAGATGACTAAGGCTGAAAATAATTTTGCGAATGTCAAAGACAACATTTCCCTTCTTGAGATGACTAAGGCTGAAAATAATTTTGCGAATGTCAAAGACAACATTTCCCTTCTTGAGATGACTAAGGCTGAAAATAATTTT
>JAOTRI020135894.1:0-11070 GCA_028564885.2 Zoanthus sanctaehelenae
TGTGGTTTATCGGCACAATAAACCACAGTTTTTCAACCAATCACAGCGCGCGTACTATTTTGGTTATTTTATAAAAGCAGATAACCAATATTGAATGAACCATTCATGAATGCAAGAAACACAATATTTGGGATTGAACATGTAATTTTAATTAACAAAATTTATTCTGATCATGTGTGTTAGATATGACATAGCATTTACAGTTAGCAAACAAGACATGTGCAGTAATGTGGCTCTGCATATGCTATTATCATCTCATATCCAATGAGAGTGAAAGGAATAATTATTATAATTATTAAATTTCAAGAATTTTCCAAACCCTTTGTTAACTAATGCTTGAAATACCAAAATCAATTGTTTTCTTGATGAATTCTGCAGAATTAGACAATGTCTTGATTAATCTTGCAAAGACAAAGAAAATGTAAGGTTCAACTTACATATACACTGGAATTTTCTACCCTATAGGAAATATGGTGTTAACTTATGCACTGAAAAATAAATTATTTATGATAATTTTTACTTGGTTATCTTTATTTGTACCATGGATGTACAGTGTAGCTATGGCTTTTTCTGTTAGGGGGACAAGTCCTCTGAAATCATAGGAAGGCAATGATAACAAACTAACAAAAATACTGCATTTCTTTTATTGTACATGCCGTGCATAAAGGTGCTATTAATTTTAAGGGGGAAAATGGTGTATTTATTATTTACAATTTCTACAGTACTTTATATCAAAATGCTACTGAAAAAGTTTTTCCCGCCATTTCTGCTAGTTTTAGCAGCTGCTATGGTTGTGGTGGACTTCAGGTTCATCAACCCCTTCTCTGGACTGAATTCCCATGGACCACTTGTTTTTTTTCTATTTTATTAAAGAATATATTATGTTGATCTTTTATTAGAATTGATGATGATGAATATGGTAGGTAAAATAGAATTAAAGGTGAACTGAATGCGAAAACTAATTTATTTTCAGTTGAATCTATTTGTGTAGTAGATTAACTCTTTGAAGCTTTTGTTTTCAAATTAAAATTAATTACATTGAGAAATTGGAATAGAGACACAGTGGTCACAAATGAGATTGTCAGCAGTTTGATATGACATAGGTTACGATATTCAAAGCATAAATATGGCAGTTTTATTCAACATTTTGGTATTTTTGGGCAATCTAGATTAATTGTAAAGTTTTCTTTTCTTTTCACCAGTCAAAAGGCACACAGTATTTTTCCTCGTTTTAATTATTCTAATAATTTTTTCGTAACCTTTGTCATAAACAACCACTGACATCACATATTGCGCCACTGATCAGATTTTGTTTTTGCAATAGAAAGTACTAATCTTTCTGTGTGCTTGGCTGACAGTTAAAAAACTCTTCTTATAAAATTTGTTGTACTATGCCTAAAATTTTTAACAATGAAAAGTCAATTTTAGGGTTCAGTTCTCCTTTAGTTTTAATAAAAAATATTGAAAGACCTGGTGTAGTGGTCATCACTCGTGCCTCCCACCTTTACGACACACGTTCGACTCCTGGGCTCTGTACGTGGGATGAGATTTGTCCATCTCAATCTAACTCTGAGAGTTTTTCTTCGAGATCTTCAGTTTTTTCCCTCATTAAAAGCAACTCCCAGCTTATAAGATCTGGCTGTGGTGCTGTGCTCCAAGGTCATGTATGGACCGTGATCTGGGGCCTAGAGCCAAGCCGGCAGCACAGCTCCTTTGGCTCAATCTCGTGGAGCTGCATCCTTTGTAATTCAGCCTCTGGCTGCGAGAATGGGTGATTAACAAGCCACCCCCTTTACACCCTTTTCCCTAATATATTGTTTGTTGATAATCATTCACAATGAGGTGTTGCTTTGCTTTATTTTTATCAGCTGTAGCTACTTTTTCACGGTGTTGTTAGTACTAATAACCACGGCAGGGTACCTAGTTAGATATTCATTGGGCTACAAGAGTGACACAGTGTAACCAAGAAGAAAGTTGTTTTGAAAATTACAAGACTACTGAAAGAAGTGATTTTTTTTGCTGTAGCTACATAAAGTTTCCATGGCTATCAATTTTTATATTCTTTCTCTCTTTGTTATCATTATTATAGTTTAATTATGATTAAAAAATATTGTATTTTTATCAAGGTAAAAGTAGGAGGCTGTTAAATACAGTATGACTTATATACTAAAACATTTTCTTTTTATTTTTAGGCCTGAAAGTATTTTCCTGGAGAAAGAAGAAACATTACTTTTTAAATTGATTTCCTCAATGGCTGTTGATACAGACCACAAGGGTGGTGGTGTCAAAGTTATTAATGTTAGTAAGCGTTGTGCCTCGACCAGGGAACTACAACACAGCTTTGTAAAACTGAAAAGTCTTTGCATATTGGATACCACCAAAAGTTTCTGGAGTATCGACCCACATTGGCTTTCAAGTTTGGACAATACAAGGTGTGATTGCTGTGTTTTGTTTTGTACACACTCATATTTGTTGAAAGTAATTATAAATCCAGTAATTTGCTAAGTTGAAAGAAATGATTTATCTGGTGTGCGTAAGATCAGCGCTGTTATATGGGGGTGAGACATGGTTTTTGAGAAAAAATGAGATGGAAATTTTGAGAATGACTGAGGGAGCGATAATGAGAGCAATGTGTGGTGCAAAACTGATGGAGAAAAAAGAGGACAAAAGACCTAATGGAGATGCTAGGGTTGAAGGAAACAGTAATTCTGATAGCAAAGGTGGTAAGGGCATCCCTTAAGGAGGGATGATGGGCATGTTTTGAGCAGAGCATTGGAGTTTGAAGTGAAGGGAAAGAGGAAGCAAGGACTTGTGAGGTTGACATGGAAAATACAAGTTGAGAAAGAAAGCAGGAATATTTGTTGGAAGAAGGGGGATACCAAGACTCGAGGGAAATGAAGAGATTGTTGCCAGAATGGGGTAAATCCCTCAACCGTACTTGTGGAAATTAACTCATCAAAAATAAAATTGATTGAATGATTGTAGCTGTTTACAATTTTAGTAACACACAATACAAACTTGTCTTTTTCAAGTATGAGGAATAACAGTTTGTATACAGGATAAATAAGGTGTTAAATAGAACGTTGATGGATTTTAAAAAAATCTTTAAAAAATCGTTACTGTTTTACAATGCTAACAAGAATTGGGTTGTGGTTGCTAACTAGTCTCGTTTCTGACATCGACTTTCAGCACATTGTATTCAAAATGCAGTCATATGAAGACAACCAACTTCAACTTGAAAACTATTTGAAGCCCCTGTAATGCTGTTCTGTGCCATAAGTGCAACCATAGATATTTTACAGTTAATTTGCTTTAATTCAAGTCAGATGTCTAATGAAATATTGTCAAACATTTGATGTGACGGTTATGACAACTTAATGTATTTAATACTAACTGCTGAAACTAAAAATGCTTGCCTTATAGATGGTTAGCTTATGTGCACTCCTCAATTACAGCAGCAGTGGATGTTGCTCAAACAGTCTGTGACGATGGTCGGCCAGTTATTATCAAAGAGACGGGTGGACGTGATTTGGTTTTGGTAGTTGCCTCATTAGCACAACTCATTCTGGATTCCTATTATCGGACAATCCGTGGTTTCCAGTCACTCCTACAAAGAATGTGGGTTCTTGGTGGGCATCCATTTAACCTTCGATATGGCCATGTTAAGCCGAGGACCAAAGAAAGTGAAAAGAACGAGAAAGAGTCACAAGACTCTCCAGTGTTCCTTCATTTCTTAGACTGTGTTTTTCAGCTGATGAATCAGTTTCCATCATCGTTTGAATTTTCAGAAACATATTTATTAGGACTTTTTGATGCGTTATTGTCTTGTATGTTTGACACTTTTTTATTTGACAGTGAGCGTCAGAGAGACGATCTATGCCAGACCGAACTTAAGAAAAAACCTATGACCTCACTTTGGGACTTCATGACTGACTATTTATCAGATTCAAAAACTGCTTCAGTGTTTACTAATCCCCTTTACGAGATTGTTACATCTATGACAAGTGAAGAAGTTGCTGTAAATGGAGCAAAGCTTCAACACTCGTACTTGAAAATGAACATTTCTGCAGCGTCAATGAAATTCTGGTCAGGATTTTTCCTCCGCTGGTTGCCCATCGTCCATGTTAGTGCTGGATTGGGGGAGAACTCCTCCTCCCATTTGCAGCAAATGATTTTAATGAATGAAGTTAAGGTGTTGCGTTATCGTCTCTCTGTGCTGAAAAGTGATAATGACAACAAATATCCAATTAGCACCAGCGAGGCAAAGGATTTGGGAAATTATTCAGTGGACGGAAACTTTGACAGCACTAT
Source organism: Zoanthus sanctaehelenae (assembly GCA_028564885.2). Lineage (NCBI taxonomy): Eukaryota > Metazoa > Cnidaria > Anthozoa > Zoantharia > Zoanthidae > Zoanthus > Zoanthus sanctaehelenae. The sequence continues at coordinate 4,312 of JAOTRI020135894.1, forward strand.
TAACTTTGAATTAGGAGCAAGCCGGCTCCTAACACCAAGTATGCCATTTATCGGAGATTTGTCTTTGAGCAAATATATGATTTCAGCTGAAATTCCAACCGATGATTTTGCTGACTCATCATCACAGCTTGACGATAGTTCTCAAAGTAAATAACAATTTTTAATGTTTATTATTATTCACTTTGACAGTCGATAGAATACTTAAGAAATCTTGAATTGAGCTTTTTGTTATTTATTAGCTTGCAAGGATAAATTGTCAAAAAATATTTTAATGTTAATTTTTAGGACGAAATATTAATGGAACATATTTTTATTGATGTTTCGTTTTTTTTACACTATATTTTATGTAAATAGTAAATAATTGTGTTTTAAAAAATGTGAGTTGTTCTTGTACTCCAACCCAGTCCCCAGAACCTTTGCTCCTGGCCCGATGAACCGCGGGGTCTGTTGACGAGTATGGCGGAGAACAGAAAAGCTTACAATATGAACTAAAATGACATTGAAATACAATCATTTTTATAAGTAAACTATTATTCAGATCGAGGCTAAATTCTTATTTTTTGCCGATTTGAGGCTGTAAATATTGTTAGACACACTCTCAGTTTCGGGAATATCAGCGACATGAAATTTTCGTTCTTAAAATGACTGCGGTATTGAAGAGCTTCAAACCAAAGTTAATAGAGCGGACTGGTTAGGAAACTCTACAAACTACAAAGATTACAATGTTTCATTGTTTCATGTTGTGAGCACCGTCACGGTCAGGATCTTTTGTTCCTGGTCTGATGCTTCATTAGTCTATTGGCCGTTTGCTCATTTACATCTCAAAACCTTTTGTTACAATATTTGTGCACGGTCAACGTCATATTTCAACAAGGAAAAGGAGAACAATAACACAGAACAAAGAAAGTGATCAAGTTTCCCAACCAATCGACTCTACTAACTTTGTTCAAACATAATAGATCTGCATATGGCTTTGAAATTGCAATTGCAATACATGTAACTTCATTAATGAAATAGTCCTGAACTTAAATACGCTATTTAAGTTTAGGACTATTTCATTATCAAATTCCTGGATAGATGAATATACACAGCATTATTGTAACTTCAATAATTTTTATTTCAAACATGGAAAGTTATGTTCTTAAAAATTGGCGAATTTTAGCCACGATATGCTTATATAGAAAAGAGTGTAAGTACTTAATACCTTGAGATATATTTCTTTCATTCAAGACTGATTAATATTTGAAGTGTGCAAAAAATTAAAGCTAAATTATATACTGTACAGGTGGTGCTAGAGTGGGCAGTCAAATAAATGATGAAACAACCATTGTGAAATATTGTAAATAACAAACGCTGGATTTCGACTGTTGGAAATATCTGAAAATTGATCGTCTTAGAATATTTCATGTGAACTATACAGTACGGTTCCAATCGCGCATTTGTTATTATGTACACTGCCTTTTCCTCATTTTAATACTGAAATCAGTAAATTTTGACCAGGTTCAATGTTCTTTCCCAACTTCGTCTCGGTTTGCATAACTGTCGAGAATTCTCCCAACCCCTCGAGTGTTTATATCAGGCTATGCAAACACAGAAAAAAAGTTTCCTATTGCTACATACTCTCATGCAAACACGCTTCTCGGCCAATCAGTGCGCGCGTACTATCTTAGTTATTTTATAAAACATTTTATCATATTTTATTTCAACCTCGTACCCAGGGTCCTTTAATTCCTTTGAAAAGAGTGAAATGTGCCTGGTTACGAGGTTGGGCTGGTTGGGTTCATTTTGTTACGGATTTTTAATGATTACGTCATAGTGATGTAATAGAAAAAAATTGGCTTGAACTTTATTTAATTTAATTTGTTTTATTTTACATGTTTTGCCCGAAAAGGGGGCCGACAAATGGATTTCAAACGCCTCTTCTCCATTTGTGTTTTAATATCGCTACGAACGTCTAAACAAATACGGAAAACCGAATTGAAATTTGTTCAGATTTGCGGTTACTGAATCACATTCCGCTGCGAGTAAAAGAAACCATGGTCAGCAAACAGCACGTATATCTTTGACTCAACAAACTTTTCTTACTTGCCGTGGATTGGCAATTGAAACAATACTTACATGCACTGCTCAACCACCGTACAAATTGTAGGGTGTGGCCGCCTTGTAAGTTAGTAACGCGCCTCAACTCTGCCGAGAAGTTGGCACGGGTTCGATTCTTCACTCTGAAGGGTCTTAAAATAAATGATGGTGCTAGTTTTGCTCTAACATCTGCAAACGATTATGCCTTCATCGATCCAGTCTTTCAATCTTCTATCGGTCGAAATGAAAGAACCCATACTCTTGTCGAAAGGATCCTTGGTTGTGCTGTACTCGTCAGAGTGTTTTAATCACAGTCTAATCACGGCTTGAGCTTCTAGGATATAGATTTTACACTGTGCGAGTAGCGAAAAACTATAAATGGGTAAAATTACGGCTTCCATTGTATGTATGTGTTGCATTATGTTTCTGTGTGTAATGCATGTTATTTAAATGCTTCTATTTGGCCTGGTTCGTCGAGCTGCGTTCTCATAGTTCATTCTCATACAGCAAGAAGAGCAGGATTCTAACTTCCGTTTTCTAGGATAACCAATGCTGGTAGCTTATGCATGCAACTAATCAGGAATCGCTAATAAGATACTATTCATCATCATCTGGTGGCCGTGTCTGGCGAGAGACAGCGCCCCCCAGTAGTCAAGGTCTCCCATGGCTGTACCTTGATCGTCAGGTGGTATATCACTCTATTGATGACTTCTCCGTCGAGGGTGAATTACCCAATTACCCATTTTCTAACTCACTCAGGATGTCATTCTTTGGAGGGCACTGTTCAATTCCTCGTTTTCAACAATTCCTCTTCACTGATTTGAGTTGCTAAAAAGTAAGAACAGAATCAGGCCCGTAGCCAGGGGTCTTGTTGGGGGGTTCGCGCGAACCCCCTTTTTCGGCGGATCCCCCTTTTGCCAGCGAGCCCCTTTAGCAAAAATCAAACATTTACGTTTATTGGAAATATAAAGTTTTCTGTCTTATTTTTTACATTGTGTAAGAAGTAATAAAGTATAGATGAACATGCTGTTAAACGATATCTGGATGCTTTTAAATCATGCAAGTACTTTGGCTTCGGGGGCGGGTTTCGCCCCTTAACCTCACCGGGGCCCTTAGGGGGCCCCTGGACCCCACGGCCAGAACCCCCCCTCAAAGTATCCTGGCTACAGGCCTGCATTTATTATTAAATAGAATTTATTCAGAATCTGAGTCAATTTAGGTGAAAAAATCCCACAAATGTACAAACTATGTAACATCAGAGCTTGCTGGGATTATTGCAAGTATTTAACTGCAGTAACAGTTTCAGTTCATTACTGACTGAAATGATCATACTTTGATCAAAATCAGCAAATCTAATGTTTCTAATTATTAGGCCAGAGACCATATTATAAGAAGCTGCTATAATAATTTGCATGTTTTTGTGTAATAAACCAAACATCATGATAAATTGAGAACAAAAATGATACATAGGGTACTGCAAGGAATTTATAAATTAACAGTTTAAAAACACATTTATTGTATACTTCCTTCGATATTTACAAAGTAGATAGGTGAAATATAGCACATATCAGCTACCTATATCAATCACATGTGGTGATAAAATAATCAAAAACAGCCAATAAGAGTGCATGATTTTCATATCATCACATGTGATTGATATGGGACTTTTCCCACCACTGACCAGGGCTGTCAATCTACATTGCTCGTGATAGAGAGAAAAACCAAGTTTATTATAAAAAGAAAACTACATGTCTGCTTGGAGAAACGAATTTTATCTTCTCGTGCTGAGAAATCTCTCTCATTCACATTGCTCACTTGTTTGACAGTTTTCAACACTTCAAGATAGAATTCAAAATTCTGTGCGGCCGTGTAATATCCTCTATATATTGTCAAGTATAATAAACCATTAATCTTGAAAGCAATGCTTATAAATATTTAAGCTCAATAGACTATTTTCTCACTAATATTTTCTAAAATATATGGATTAATTAATAATCAAAAATTATATAAGTTTTTCAGTTCTAAATTAAGATCAGTATTTAAATGGTACCATATTATTGTCCAAATGAAAAGTTTTGATAACTCAGATGTCCCTGCCAAATGATTATTCATCAAAAATTTGTAATTGATGAATTATTTTATTAGGGAATTTAATGCAAACGAGTGCCCTAAATTTAATTGCAATTTGAACATTTTCTAATTTAATTAATGTTCACTTAAGTTGCGGTCAAAAGAAAGGGAAATGACATTTTTGTCGAGCATTTAAAATCCGAACAAAAGAAACAACTTGGAAACTAACATAATTTTATAAAAATTATATATTTATTAAATAAATTTATTTACTCTTTTAACCAGTGCAAGTAACATTACTCGGCCTCGTCTGGAAACTTTTGACTTATATCGAGTGCACCACCAAAACATCTCACAAAATATAAATAGTAACTATTGTTATTAAAGTTTTAAATTCATTTTTAATTTCAGTATCAAAAATGGTGTTTTTATAAAATTCATTTTCAGTACAACTGGCTATCAGCAAGTGAATAAAAGTTATACCGACATATCGCGGAAAACAAAACTTAGCTGGCACTTTTAGATATCTATTTAAAATTGTCTTGAATTTTGAAAAGAGTGTTCCAAAAAAAATTGAGTGTTAACAACGTGAAAATGTTGACAAGTTTGCATTGTTTGTTGTACCTAGCTACAGTTGGTTAGCGACAACATATTTCTTGCGCGCCAAAATTACCTGAGCTAGAGATTCGTGAGCCCAAATTGCACCAGTTTGTTGATCTTTAACTCCATTTTCATCATTTAATCCCATATGAACCGTCTTAAAGAAATTTCCTTAATTGCGCTGACAATTGATTTTGACTTTTTCCGCCATCTTGTTTATACTAGATACCAGTTCTAATTTTGGGGAATCACACCAAAATTATCGACTAGATCCAAGCCTCCACATGGAATCATTTTACATATAGGGGGCCCGGCTTAAAAGCAAGGAAGGATCTAGGAACAGACAAGACATCGAATAAAAAAAAATTCTGCAAACTGATCTGTACGGCGGATAAGAGACTAGACAGTATAAAAATAAAAACAAAAGTTTACTTTGCCCAATATATTTTCAAAATAAACCTTCTACAGGGGCCTGAGTATTAAACTACTTCAGCCCTTAAACTACTACTACCATTCCCTGAGAAGGTTTGTTTTGCAAACCGAAATATTGGGCAAAGTAAATTTTGTTTTTATTTTTAATTTTATACTGTCTAGTATCTTATCCGCCGTACAGATCAGTTTGCAGAATTTATTTTTTTTATTCGATGCCTTTTGAACAAATTTGCTGATCTAGGTCTGTAAAAGATCAGGCACCCTCACTGATGTGTAGCAGTGGTCGTGCAGTATTTTCAGTGTTTCAATAGTCCAGACTCAGGTCTAGGTACATCAAGTTTTTCGTTTGTGTAAAGTAGAAAAAACTCGTTATTTGTTCTTCGTGAAGCTGAAGATTTATGGCACTTAAAAAGAATGCTAACATAAATGGAATGAAGTTTAGCTACTTTATAATCGTCACAACATAACCAGCTGTAACATACCTAAATCAGCCCATAGCCAAAAATGTAATTTCAATATTTTATATGTAGGCGCCGTAAACTTTGTTAGATTTATTTCTAATTGTATGCTCCTCAACATACCTACACTCCTACGAGCAACCAAACTTTTAAAAACATTCAGCACAACACCTAAATATTTAAGATTTCAACCATATTACAAGGGTATAGTACGGGAGAAGCCGTTGGGGGCCAGGGTAAGGCCTACCCTTCCCTAGTTTTTACTTCACATCTGGTTGTTACAATTGCTCTGCAAAAAAACGGGGGAAAGTGAATTATTTCACGCTAATTTGTTTCAAACGGACTCTATTATAATTCATACAAGAAATACCTTTTAAATGAATTTAATTTTCTAAATTTCGCTTGCACTTATATCTCGGTTGTAAGCCTCCTTCTTTCCCACAGTACTTTAAATTAAAGCTTGGTACGGCCATGTATTAAGAGTAACTACAAAGGAATTTGCAGCAGAAAGTTAAGCAGAGATGATAAACAACTTTGAATCCGTTTTTGGCCTATTCAAAGTTAACCCAGACTTTAATCAGTAACTAAATCCAGACTTTCATTTAAATTCCTGATGATGGAATTCGACATCTATATATCAGAGCAGAAAATGATTGTATCTGCTTCCTGCGCAGTAACCAACAGTTGAGGAGTTAATTTTACAAAATATTTCGTTACAGAAACAACTTGCTTTGATCATTTATGAATTAAAAGCTGGGGGTTGTGAACTGCAGTTGCGCGCGCGCGTCCGCGTACTGACATAATTCGTCATAATAACACATTAGTAAGAACTCGAATTGTTATTCGTCTTTCACAACTACTACAGCCTAAAGAAATGGGTGTAATTAGTAGTCGTTTTGAAAGACTTGAAAGAAGAAGAAGGAATTCAAAAGTTTCGAGAAGGTATCACAGGTTTTAAAATGTAATCTCAAGGTACATCATAGGTTTCCAGCAAAACCATTTATCAATTAGTAATCATGGTTCCCATATGATCTGTAGGGTCTGAAATGATCGGCAATACGATCGCAATCTGCATGGCAAAAGGTCTCAGACAGACGCAGACACAACACCCTGCCAACAG
>JAOTRI020135905.1:0-11068 GCA_028564885.2 Zoanthus sanctaehelenae
CCAATGGTATATAGGTTTATAGGGATTAAAGCAAATGCAAATGCTCTATCTTTGATTAAACACAACCAGTCAGTTTTACCCAGAAAAAACCTGGTATTTAAAGGGTTAATTCAAAGAAGGCAATACCTGTGCGTGGGATTTGCTCACGCCTAGTTGAGTTTCCCATATTTACCGTCCTTTGTGCGTTATCAAAAAAATTTCCCACCATCAAGTTTATGATGACGTGTACTTCATCTTTTGCAAAGACCTCTATGCCATCGGTAGTTTTTAAATGGTTAAAAACCGCGTTCCTTGTGAAATCTTCCTCTAGAATGGGGGTTTCTGTGCTTTCTTCAAGCCTAATGATAGAGTTTTCTACGGTAGCATGCAAGGACGCACTTTTTCCAGCTCTCAGGGTGGCAGTACAATTGTAAATAGGTTTAGCGGTTCTTCCTCAGTTGCAGATATCCGTAGCCTTGTTCTGGGTGCTGTGAGGCCAGATATTGCTGTCAATATGGCTGGTAGCATGATCTCCCTAACAACATTGTAGGCTCTGGAAAAAGAACACTGGTAGAACTTCATCCCACGGAAGCTGAATTGCATGGAGTTCCCTCACAATATCCATAGCTGAAGGGTTTTACTGGTGAGCAGTTCCCGTCTATTAGTAATATAATGAAAGACTGAACAAAAAAAGACCTTCACATTTCCTGTAAAAAAGCTTAACGTTAATGATTTTGTTTAATTCGTTCATTTAACGAAAACCAAAATTTGAAATATCCAAGTTTGGTATAAATTTATCTAACGGTGTGTTTATTAGCCACAACTTTAAATTTTAATTTTTTTTATTTTGATGAATGGATAAAGTAAACATCAAGGCTTAGATGTTTATCATTTTTTGATTTACACGAGGAAAATGAGGAAATTTTTAATATATAAACCAAGTGGTCAACCATATAGTTTTATGAGGATAGGAAAACATGCTGCTCTAGTCAGGCGGATATGTAAAAAATCGTTCACTCTGTGAAGAAAGCACCAAGTTTGGCACAGTTGAAGCTTATGGTGTACTAAAGAGATTCCGATATGGAGGCGGATCATGCATTCTTTGTTGATAAACTGTAAAACGAAAGACAACTGTTCAACATAGCATTGTCAGTGACTTCATTGCCAAGAATTGAGAAGTATTTTGCTTGTTTGATCTTTGAATTATCGAATCCCTTATGTGGTCTCGGGTCAGCATTACATGTTGATTTTGTATTGTTTTACGAGACTTTTGTGGATTTGCGCTGCAGGTCGCTAAGTGGTTCTTTAAAACTTTATCGCATGAGTTAACACGTAAGTTCAACAAAGCTAGAAAGTTGCCCCAGTATCTGTTTTGATCAGCAATGCTGTTATCTCTATGGCTTTGCTTGCTGCAAAAATAGACGCACTTTGCAACACTTTTCACAATTTTTCTGTTTGTCTTAATCGTGCTCCCATATTTGCTGTCAATTGGTACTTGGATGTTTTTTGTGGATTTTGACTCGTGAGAAAATTATCGTATGCAACCTCGGCATCGATGTGGTAATGATGTTTTACTTGTTCGCTTCACACGTTGCTTACTTTTCTCCGCCAACTAAACGGAATGGTTACTAAGGTACCTAAGCTTTCGCGTATCGCAAAAAAAAAAACGCATGGGTGACAGAAACCACCGTCACATTCCTTGCTGTAAACGAGCTAAGGATAACGTTGCTTTCAGGATCTTTGGAAAGAGCGATTGCAACCGTTCATAAAATCTTCATGGAAAGCACAAACATAACTAAATGCTTAAATATATTCAATGCAAAAACTTTTCATTGATTACCATATGTACAGTACACATTTACACAACTGCATTAATAGTACATTTGTAAATCCTTGCAATTCCAAAAAAACATACAATGTTTTCTAATAAGAAAAGCAAACTGGTTTGAAAAAATTAAACCAATAAAAATCTAACTAACCTATACACACTGGAAAAATGTTTTCGAAAAAAACAAAAACCTGTAGGCACTAAATACTAGTATAGAGGTAAAGAATAACAATCCTAAATTGTCAATTTCATTAGAAACTTCTCAATATTTGTTCAGCAACATTTTAACCTATTTTTTAACTTTTTGTTTCTTTTTTGTTAATACTTTTTTCTTCTAGCACCTAAACTACTCAAAATTACAAATAATGTTGCAGGTCTTTGTAGGTGTCTGTCCATGGTTCATAATTTTTTTGATTATGCGGTTCCCAGGAATTGTTATAGCTCATTTTTCTATAATGGATAACAAAAGATTCATCTTGCATTTGCATCACTTTGTCAATCACTGGTGTCTTATTCCAGTTAGATAAGTGGATTGCAACCGAGGAACCCACAGCATGCTCTTCAAGATGATTGTCCACTTCTTGCACTAGCTGTTGTCTCAGCCTTGGGTTTCTGTATGGCCTAGTATATATCTGAAAACAAATGTAATTGGATTGCGTTCAGTGTGTAGATATACATAGAAAATATCTGAAAACATTAAAATGTGAGTTTTTTTCCCCATAAATCTGAAAAATCTAAACCTCTCCGGTTTCATAAAATGGTTGTCTGTCGAGAGGTTTGAGTTTTAGTTAGCTCCTTTTTAGGTATGTGAACGAGTGCTATTGTACCACAGGCAAACCAACTCCGCAATAACTATTTACACCATTAACTTTCTATTTTTAGCTCATTTTCTTACTTTTGGGCTGATCCGCACTAGCAAAATCCAAGGACAAAAAAAATGTCATAAAATTATTTTTCATTATACAATGTAAAATTTTTTTTTTTTCGAAAATGTTAGGATAAATGGTTTTAAAATTTCCTAGGAATGGCCTACATATCATTGAAGGCGACACAAGGAGAAATGAGTTATCATCTGTGGTAAGTCTTCTCTTAAATCGTGACTTTGCGAAGGAGCTTCATCTTGTTCGCTTGAAAATGCAAAGCAATCCATTTGAATTTTTATTAGTCTACGACATGATCTGCACGATCTTGCTTCTTACTTAAAGTGCGACACATACGTACATTCTAAGCAAGCATAGCAAGGTAGCACCCAAAACTTAGAGCTTGATGAAGAATGTCACTATGTGAAAATTATGTTGCATTTATAAAAAACGACAGTAAAAGCTAAAATGCGGTGAGTAGTACTATCAAGGGATCTGGCACTTTTGGCGCGCCAAAAAGCAGCTGATCGTATTTTTCGCGGGAAAAACAGCCAAAAGTTAAAAATAACCCCAAAATCCGTATAAAAAGGCGGGAAAACTGATTTTGTAATAGTTCAAATTGAAAAAAGGCTGAAAAAATGTCTAAAGCCGAAATGACATTTGAGGGCCCCGATTTTGATATTCCTGAACTTAGTAAGTATTTTGGAGATGATGAAGCATCTGTTTTGGAAATGATGAAGAAAGACATAAAAGTAGAACCGGATGCTCCAAGAGAAAAAGAGGAAGCAGAAATGATAGGAGTGAAAAGAAAGAAAAAAACAAAGTCAAAAAAAGCGCCAAAAAGGAAATTTCAAGAGGAGCAGTATAATCGTGTGATCATGAGACCAGATGGTCTTTATTTGCAGGTCAATAGGCCCGTTCCCGTCAAAGATGGAATTGCAATTGAGCCAAATGAAAATCATAGAGCTTTGAGGGTTCCTTATGAGGAAATAGAAGAAGAACCCCAGCCTGCTTTAAATGCCCAAGATTTTGAAATTAATGAAAAATTGACGGCTTACAAACAACTGGACAAAATTACAAGAAGTTTAGGCAATTTAATGAAAAAGATTGCTAGCTTAAAAGTGGAAAACAAACACATGGAAGAAGAGCTTGAACGTTACAAGGCTATGAATGACCAAGAAGTGGAGGAAAATTTCAAAGCTCAGCAGGAAAGTCTGGAGAGCGCTCTGGAAGCAAAGTATGCTAGACTACAAAGACTAAAGAAAAGTCTAATCAACAAAGAAACAAAGATTCAAGAACTGAAAGTGAAACTGCAAGTGTGAGAACCAATGAAAAGAGACTACGTCATACATACATGTTATAAAAGAAAGATTTTAGTTAGATTTTTTAGTTAGGTTTTAATCATGACTGTTAGAGTAATGAGCCTACCGCGTGATTTTATAGATGAGTTAGTGAATCAAACGTTTGATGATGATGATAAACCTACAAAGCAGGTTAGCAAGAAGCAGTTATTTTTTGAAGAACCCTTGTTAAAGTCAGTCTTTATGAATAAATGTGCAAGTGAACAGGAGAAACAGTGGAATGAAAAAACAGATCTGGAAAAGATGGAATTCTTACCAGGATTAGATGAGGAACTGGATGTAACTATACAGCATCGATGCATGACAATGAAATATTGGCTGGATCAGTGGGTGCAGAAAGAACTGGAAGAAGACATTGACATTGAAGTAGTATTCCATGTGAGAGCAGCAGAAAAAGCGAGAAAAAGACTTTCGCGTGGAAAAATGACAGTGAAAACAGAGAAGGACACAGTATTTGAGACACAGCGTATGGACGTAGCGTTTCCTTGAGACTCTTAATGAAAAATGATATGTAATGAAAAATGATATGTAAAACTAGAAAAATTAAAATATATATAAAGATAAACATTGTAGAGTGATTTTTTATTTGTATGTTGTAGATCATGGCATTTCAAGGAAAATTTAATAGAATAAATGGAGAAAAAGAAGATTTATAAGATGTTATGAGACGATGGGATAATGAGCATATGGTGTTAGAGGATTATATGGCTGCAACAATGTTTGTTACGTATATGATGGCGGAAGATAGCCTAAAAACACGTTTGGATATATTTGAGGATGTGGACTATTACAGCAAAATTTATGGAGGAACTTTTAGAGATACTATGGATTATATGTGGGATTTGTACAAAAAAGTGCTGCTGTGGGAGAAGATTTACCCAAATATAAAGATATATACTCTACAAGAAGCTGAAGAACAATTTCATGTTTTTTATAATTCTTGAAAAACTCTTTATTAATAACTTTCAAAAGAAAGAAAACTTTCTTTAAAGAAAAAATTGGATGATGATTAGATTTAACTATTTTGTTTTTAATGGTAATATAGTTTAAACAATGATGATATTTTCTTCTTAGTTTGGGACGATTATCAAGATAATAATCATCAACGACAATAAGCTTATGGAGATGTCCATGCCAGACTTGTTCCCAAATGGCAATAGGATGAATAATTTGATGAAATAAATATTTTTACAAGTTATATTGAGAAAGGTCATAAAATGCCCAATCATTACACTCTAAATGAAATACTGGATGATCATCATCATTAATGGATTCATTTTCAATAGTAATAAAGTGAAAGCAGCGTTTGTAACAGCAAGTTAGTCTTGGAAGAAGAAGATGTCGAATAAGAAAATGCCGAAGATCTACATAAAAATGCCAGGCCTTGTCCATAATATTACTGGGATGAACAATCTGATAAAAAAGAATATAATAAAAAATTACTTAAACATATAACAAAAATGAATTATTATAAATGTAATAAAGAGGCATTTCTTTTTCTTGATGCAATTTAACTCGTCCAAGTCGAATTTGTTGTTTATATATAAAACCCAGAAAGTAGTCGATTTGATATCCCAAATGAAGATGTTGGTATCTATTAAGAATGTTAGTGGAATGAATGACCTAGAGAAAAAAAATATAAATTATTATTATTAAAAAAAGCCAGACAATTTAAAAAAAAATTTTTTTTATTAAACACTTATTTTTTACATTTTTATGGAAAATATATATAATAATTAGGAAGATCTATATAATAATGACTTGAGATACGATTAAAAAGAATATAAGTATTTTTAGTTAAGGTTCTGGGAAAATCTTTAATTTTACAACAAGGGAGTCTAATATTAAGTCCTAATCTTAAAAATCGTTTTTTTTTACTATATGTAAGAAAGGAAATATAAAACTTGATTCTGACACAAAATGGTAGCGCTTTTTATAGATTTCTACCATCCCAGAGTCTGTAAAAAAAATATCTTCTATTGTTTGGAATTGATAATGAGCAGCTTTGATCTGAAAAAAGAAATAAAAAATCACCATTCTAATTCATGATACCAAAATTCATTGACAATAATGAACTTTTTACCATTAAAAAGTGAAAACATATGTTGGGTTAAAGGTTCAACAAATTCATCAGGCTCAATATAACAACAAGTGGGTCTTATTCTAATACCTATTTTTTTGTAATAAGTTTTGTCTTCAGAACATTAATAACAGGAATAGGATCTAAGAAAATAATGTCTATGATACATTTTTCCAGACTCTGGGTTGTATTCTACCATTTTGCGGTAATAAGGCCTTGAGGCTTTGATCTAAAAAAATTAAATAAAAGCTTTGTAAATTATTATACTAGCGTAAATAATAACAACTAACATGGTTAATCCTAGGACAACTAATAAAAATATTCTTAAAAAATTAAAACTTGTTAGAAAACGTATTAGACGTATACGGAAAGGTATGTAAGGTTTAAATAAATAACAGCAATTGTGTTCTGGTTTATGATCTTTAATTCGTAAATAATTGATCCAGGTAATGTTATGTATATCAAGAAGGGTCTTAGGATAATTAATCATAAGAGTTGTAGGATCTCCAAAATAAGAAAGGGTGGCTTTTTTTATCTGAGAAAAAAAGAAAAATATTAAAGAAAAAGGTAAGTAAGGTTATCAGGAAAACTAAATCTTACTCTTTTTGAAGAAATGTCTTTCTAGAAAAAATAGATTGTTTTTTAATCCAGGGATGAATGAAAGGTTCATTAGTTAGATGAAGTTTATAAATGAAAGAATAACATATGTGACAATATACAGTTTTATGTCTGTAATAAGGATCTCTATTATCAAAAAATCCAAAAATACATTAATAGGACTCTATGTTAATATAATGACGATGGTAGTCATTTAGATATGAATTTGGAGTTGAAATACAATCTGGGAGAGTAAAAAAGAAAAATTATGTTAAAAAATAATAATATTTTATTATAGTTTTATTATTATAATGTTGTATTGCTTTACAGATATTATAATATGGTTTCTTTGATAAAGAAACTAAAGTAAAGTCATTTTGATTTGGATCAATTGTTAAAACATGAAAATGATAAGTTTTTCCTCTAGTAGTATAATTTCTCACTATAGTCTATTGAGAAAAAAAAGTTTTTTAAAATCTATTAATTCAAGAGATTGATATCTAATATTATATCTTTGTAAAACTATAAATTTAGATCGGTGTATCATACTCCAAGTAGAATCAAAAGTCCTATAGACTCTTTTCATTGCCTGAAGAGTATACATCATAAAAGAATTATGTTTAACTGATATGATGGGTTTAGTAGGGGTTTTAATATGTTTCATATATGTAAATGTATATCTTTTTTGTTTTATTTTAGAATATGAAATTATATTGTCTTGAAATATATGATAAGTATGACGGTGTAAACGCCATGCTTTGAGATCTTCATATTCTAAGAGAACCTATAAAAGAAAAAAGATTTTTTTTTATTTTACTCATTGACAATATAACCTTGAAATACGGGCTTAAGCATATGACAATGGCCAGCAAAGGTATCAAAATTATCTTTAATGGGACTCATAGCATTATTTCTTTTATCATAATGAACAATTACTTCACGTATTAGAAATTCTTTTTCATTGGAATCAAAATAGATACTTGAGATGCGCCTATAGTACCCTGTTTCCAAAAAATGGGTCATAAAAATTAAAACCAATCTGAAAAGAAAAAATAATTATTTATAAACAATATTGTAGATATTCATTTCTATCTTCATAGTCTTGTTTTCTTAATTCTTTTTTATATTCTATAAAACATAATCTTCTATACTTTTTTCTTTTGAACATGCTAAGTAAGGAAGAAACCTAAATCGGCTACCCCGACATAGATTATAGTCTATTAAATGTCTGTGGTGAAGGCGGGGAAAATTCATCATTTCATCTATGAATAATTTTTCATTAAGGCTGTCATGATCTTCAGGAAAACAACTCTGTAAGAAAAAATAGACTAATTATTATTCCCTTTCATTCAAAATTTTTTTCTTTTTAGAAAGAAAGCATTAGGCTCTATAAAATCTAGTTTAGTAATACATCTTTTTAAACAAACAAATCCTGTAAAAATATTATAAGTTTTTCTTTTTTCCTTTAAATCTACTATATGACGATGCTCATAAGGAAATATCTTCTTTTTAGCATCATAATAGATCTGCAAAAAATTAAGAAAGAAAAACTAAGTATTTGAAAAAAGAATATTTTGATTGAAAGGTTTCAAGGTTTAAGTTAGATTGAGAACATACTTTTTCGAAAACTGTGACTTGATATAAATCTATTAATTTTAAATAGCTACGATTTATAGTAATAGTGTGAATATGATTTTTTTTGTACAACAAAAAGCACTTAAACTAAATCGCAATCCTCTCATGCCATTACATGTGATTGTCTGTAAAAATTAAACAAAATTAATAATTAAAAACTAAATAATTAAATTGCTCTAATTGATGAGCTTTAAAGTAAGGTTTTAGGGTAACTAACAACTGGCAACATGGCAATTCTGTAATAATAACTTGATATATAGTATTTACAGTTGCTATATATCTATGCCTAATATCAACAGTATGATAATGGTTACCTTGTGTTGATGAGCAACGTATCCATTTTAAGCCATTATAACGGATTATCTGTAAAAAATATAAAATATTTATTCATTTGGTCCTACATAATCATAATATGCCCATTCTTTATTCATATTTTTGCAAAGTAAATTTTGATGTAAATACATTGTTACATTACAACATTACAACAATATCCAAAATGAGTATCATCATTATTGTCATTTTCAGGATTTCCACTATAATTATATTCTCGTTTAATATCTTCAATATGTCCATGTATATCACAAAACGCAGAAATCTAAAAAAAATTTAAACGAGTAGTATTAACATAATGAGTGTCAAAAGAAAGGCCTATTTTAGAACGAAGCCATTGAGCAAAATGATAACAATCTACTTTAGGGCAATGATGCTTAAGAGGATTGTAATGATGACCGCAAGAACCTATAGTACATAAACGAGTCATAGTATCAAATTTAGGACAATCTACAATCTCAAGGTTCCAATTAGGTATATTTAACAAAGTTAATAAATCTCGTTCAATATGTCCGCCTTTAAAAGCTATGTAAAGCTTATGGGGTTCTTGATATTGTTTGTAAAGTTTTAGTATATCAGAGTTTAAAGTAGAAGAAGGCTTTGAACATTCTTCGTCATAAGGCCAATAAGGTAATCCATGGACATTCTTGATACAATAATGAACAGTACCTTGACTTTTTTTGTTCAATTTCTTAAAAGGAATGGTTGGTGAATAATGAAAAGATCCACAGTTCGATTTAGAATTAGAAACAGCACAATAGCCCATTTCTCGAGCAATAAATCCATAATCTTTTAAAATAAAACCTTCCAAGTCTAAGGTCATGCAGGTGCTTTGTAGCCTGGAATCCAAGCTTTGGAATTGCGAGCCAGCAGTGATTGGTCTAGCCATTGAAAGAATGAACACCCTGTTGGGACGGGCGAATTATAAATCTTGTGGCGACAAGCCAGATAAAAACGACCAGGATTCTTTACTGATTGGCTTTTTGCTAGTTTGAGATTAGCATAAGACTCGTGCGTACAAAAGCAAGTAAAGGGTATTTTAATGCTCAAGTCCTTGGATGGCTTTTCTTTATAGCAATTGTGAAGCTGCCGGGTTAAAGTTTCTATCCAATCATAAATAAGATTAGCGGCACAAAAGAATGGGCATCCACGAACTGGGCACTTGTAATACTTCCAATTATTTTTGGAAGTACAACTGTCTAAAATTACAAGATCGTGAAATGGACAAGGTTTCTCATCAAAACCACCGGTGCAAACTTGTTGAACTGATTCTTCATAATCTTTTAAAAAAGAATCAGTTGATAGAGCCAGTTTTTTTGGAGAAGGAGGCAAAATGGAACGGCAAACTTCGTCATGCTCTTTTTTGGTATATGGACTTTCTTGTAAATCTAAACGATTTACTTCCTTGTTCATGCCGTAGTTGTCGAGCCTTTTCTCGAGCAAGTGATTGTTCAAAATTAGGCCTGGGAAGAGGTCTTTTCTTGGTTAGCATGTTGCTAAGAATGAAAATTTTCTACACTGCTTATACCCTTTTTATAAAAACAATTTGTAATAAAATACATACTTAATTTGATCCTGATAATTCTGCTTGAATAATTCTTTTAAGTTTGTCTAGACGGGTTTTATTTCCATTCAATGGTAGATGAAGATTTTGTTCATGTATAAAGACTTTATAGTGTTTTTTTTCTTTTTGGATTTCAGATATATGTCTGCAACCACCATAGA
This sequence comes from Zoanthus sanctaehelenae, assembly GCA_028564885.2. NCBI lineage: Eukaryota > Metazoa > Cnidaria > Anthozoa > Zoantharia > Zoanthidae > Zoanthus > Zoanthus sanctaehelenae. Next base: position 10,396 of record JAOTRI020135905.1, read on the forward strand.
CAGCCCATACAATAAGAGAAGAAAAGTGAGTCATCATCATCTATAAAACAAAATAAAAAATACCTTTTCATTCAAAACATTTTGTTTTCAATTAAACAATCAATTAAAGGCCAGACGATACTTTTGATCATTGTCTGGAAGGATAAAGACTTGATTGTTGCAGTAATAAATATAGCGGCCTTTACCGGTGGCTTCTAAAGGATCTCTCAAGTGCCGACAACCACCAAACAGATTAATATCAGCAACACCTAAACATATCTGCAAGAAAATGAAATTGATATGGCATATTCTAAAAAAATTGACGGATCTTGTTGCACCCGAGGGAAGTGAAGAAAGCATTTTTCTCGAAAAAGAAATACGCGGCACAGAAGATGTGTTGGAAGACGAAGAAGCAGACTTATTTGAAGGGGTTATGAAATCATCTCCTGGGCATTTTGGTCGCTTTATATTATTAAATTGTTTGATTTTGATGAAGCTTATTTACGGTTTAGACGTGTTCAACAAAAACGACCAGATTTGCTTCCCAATATTTTGTTTTTCGCGGGTAAATGTTTACGTTATATAATCCAAAGGTTTCTACAAAAAATATATAATAAAAATGGTGAAAGACAAGGAACTACAACAGCTGCGATTCGATTATCACAATCCTAAACAAAAAGGAAGCTTAGGAGGT